>JASCZW010005830.1:0-133360 GCA_034211315.2 Aedes japonicus
TTTGGCGCATCAACCCCATTGCTTAGTTCTATTTGCTTTGTTTTGTAATACAGCGAGCGTCATTTTATTAGTTAATCTTATTCTGATAATTTACTCACTTTTGTTATATGACTTGTATTATATTATTAAATAATTGGTTTAACCACATCCAATTTCATGAATAAAAATTGATTTAGTCAAAAAACGTGTTAGGTAGAGGGAATCCAATCGATGTTTTCGGAAATATGAATTGCCATGTCTATTACGTTTCGGTATCGAGGGTTTTCATACACAATCACTACACACTCAGATTATTTTACAGAAATCTGTAAAGTTTTACCGAATTCTCAACAGCTGAACGTTCGGTAATCCGATTATACGGATTTCGGTAAAATTTTACCGAAATCCGGTAAATTTTTTACAGATGTCTGTAAAATTTCACCGAAATCCGTAAACTCGGAATACCGAACGTTCAGCTGTTGAGAATTCGGTAAAACTTTACAGATTTCTGTAAAATAATCTAAGTGTGTACATGGACAGGCTTTACGTTACCTTGATACATCTCTTATGGGACGAATGACCATACGGTTAAAGTCCCAAATAAAAAAAAAAAAAAAGTTACCTTGATACAACATGATTAGCACGAGCATGAGCATGATTGACCGCCCGAGGTTGCAACTCAGCTATTGTCAGATCAGCTGTTACTTTTTACAGCAAAGTAAATGCAGTTTTCGAAATCACAGGGCTCGATAAAACCTATTAACGAAGTTCGCAATTCTTCTAAAAGTCTTCAACCTGAACCGAGAAATTGAAGCAGGAGGTTTTGGACAATTTTCTCAAGATACATTGCTTTCCCCTACAGTGCATAAGCTACTATTACACGGTAGCGATATTATCAGGATTGCTGCACTGCCTTTAGGGATGCTAAGTGAGGAAGCCCAGGAAACGAGGAATAAGTGCATAAGGAAATTTTGGGAACGGCATGCAAGGAAGTTCAACCGTATTGTCAGCTTGGAAGACGTTTTCAAGTGGCTTCTTCTTATCTCCGATCCCATAATCTCACTTATGAACAGACGTACAACTCGTCGTGAGACACAGTTGGATTTACCTGAAGAAGCTCGAAACTTAATAAAAATTAACTAATATCCTATTAAACGTTTTTCTATGAAAACACGTGTTAATTGTCATATACTGAACACAGATAGCCATGATTTCTGTGTGTTTTGATTCTATTGAGCTCCAGATGTATGTTTTAATTGAAAACTGTATGTTACAGAAAGTACCTTTAAAAAAGATAGAAAAATATCATCTCTCCCAAATTTTCCTTAAACGTACTCTAAGGTGTGTTGAATCAAGTTATGGTATGCCATATTATTTTCAGGTGCTCCATTTCGTGTTGTAAGGCCTATAGTATGGCGTAAATTTAACTGAAAATTTATTATAAAATGAAAACGAGAAGAAATACAACCATGGTGTATTCAGCAAAACTGTAGAAAATGTCTAAATGAACAACTTTGTAGAACAAAGCAAGCTGGTTTAAGTTAAAAATGAGTGACTTTTAGTCAAAAAGCGATTACTAAAATTCGGAATTATTGCAGTAGGCTTTGAAGCTAGACAAAAAATATGTTCTACAAAGTTTTTCATAACAACCATTTCTACAACTTTGCTCAACATATCATCGCACGATATTTGCTCATAAAAAAGTTAGAGTATACGCTCACTCTTACGTTTAATGCAAGAAAAAATAATTTCATACAAATTGTAGTACAATAAGTTCTCAGAAGTAACTAAAGCTCTAATACCTCAAATTTCCATTAAAAAACCTCCGCCTAAAGTATTATGGTTTCAGTTGAAAACCGAATTTATTGACTAGCGGCAATCGATTTTACTCTCGTTCTGTACGTTATACCTAATGTCGGAAGTAGTGCGCTCTATGGCGCATCAGATGCGCCGTACAGCGCACCACTTCCGACATTAGGTATAACGCACAGAACGAGAGTAAAATCGATTGTCGCTGGTCGATAAATTCGATTTTCAACTGAAACCATAATAACTACTGGACCACTGTGCAATGTACGTTGACGATCTGCACATTTTCACAATCGTTTATTGATTGAAGAAGAAACTGAAACGATTCTTGATGCAATCAAGAATCAAGAGGAATCCACGCGCTGGCAAGCTTTCGTTAGACCAGCAAGCGAACCTTGAGAAATCGTTGGGCGTTTTGGAATGGTAAATGCGAACACGGTAGCTACTCCAGCGGATCCCGGATCCTTTAAAAGTTGAGCCTTTAAAAGTGCATGCCACCATAGACCATAGAGCATAACGTTTGCATTTAAAAAAATAAACTTTTTTTTTCGGATGGTGATAAAAAAAAAAGCTTAGACAAATAATTTCTTTTGATAAATTTCCCATGAAAGGTAATTATTGAAGCTTACTTACAAAAAAATGCTACGCTCCTGCTAGCGACCTTCCGGCAGGAACATTTGCCATGGCGGACGAAAACATGCGTGTAGGCATGTTTTTGAATTCTTTCTTCGTTTTATTTATCAATTCCTTCTCAGTTTTCGCCACAAAATTGTTGAAGTAGATCTTACGCTTCAAGTTGGCCCAGAAATTCTCGATGAGACGCAGTCGGGGGACGTTGGGCGGGTTCGCCGACTTGCGTACCACATCGATATTCAGCCGCTCCATCTCCTCCAACGATCGCTTCGACTAGTGGGCCGACGCCGGATCCGCCGGAACACCCTTATGGTATTTTTTGATGAACGATGCAACTTCCGGCAGGCATTTTGAACTATAAATTTCCCCGTTCACGGCCAGTCCGGAGCGAAAGAAGAGCGGCTTTGGCATTTCCTTCTCGCTGATTGTTAGCCACTGCAGCACCTTCTTGGGAAACTTGGTGTGTGAAATGAACTTCACCTCGGAGCTCACTTCCTTTGTGGGGGAGGTAATATACGAAGTGCCCTGCCAGTCGCTGTGTGCTCTGCCAGATAGGTCTCGTCGTCCATCGCCACGGCGCGATTCGCCGGGAAAATCGAGTTGACCATTTTATTCAGCCGCTGCCGTTCTTTGATTGCGCACAATTCTGAAAGGAGTTGCTTCGCTGTTTTTGCCATCGCGGTTAGAGTTCGACTGATAAAGCTGTCAAGTTTTGTCTGCTGACTCATGGGTTACTCTGATTGATGCTGCATGGGTAGTTTTGTCAGTGGTGAAGGTAAACACATGAAAAATCACAAATTTTTGTCCATTTTTTCTAATGCAAACGTTAGAAAGCAGTAGGATGTTTTTCGTTCGTGGCTCAGACGACTCGACCCGATATTATCTTTACCGTAAATGCGATAAGTCAGTTCTCATCGAGTCCTGGCAAACCGCATTGAAAACTAGAAAATGAGAAGAAAAATTAGTAATTTCCTTTTAATTCCAACTACTTTTATTGCTTATCGTGACAGATGCGCGTATTTCGTTTACAATCTGAAGACTTCTTCAGTTTCGTGTACCAATACTCGATAATAATACTTAGTACGCAACTCTGAAGAAGTCAGCACATTGTAGATGAAATATGCGTATCTGCCAAGATTAGCAATAAAGGTAGTTGGAATCAAATGGAAATTACTAATCTTTCTTCTCATTTTTTAGTTACAGGTATTCCACTAAAAAACCTATCATCCAATACCTCAAGGGAACAGTAACGAAGATATTGCAGTACACAAGGAGTAAACCCGGAAAAATGCAGGATATTATACCAAATTGATAATACGTTCTAACACCAGGTTCCCAAGCAAAGAAAAATAACAAGCTGATATCATATAAGTAACAAGTTCTGTTATCCCTGTTATCGTTTTGATTTCCGCTGTTATCGCATAACAAATTTAATTATTACCATTGGCAAATTTTGTTATCATATGTTATCATTTTGGACACACTATTTTTTATGAACGTTATAAGTTGAATTGTAAAACTAAAAATATTTGCAGCATATTTGAACAAGAAATTTTGTTTTTAATCTAAATATATTTTTCAGTTGTTAGCATGAGAATTTGATTTCAAATTGATAACATAATTTGATACTATTTCATTAAATTCGCTTACATTACAGGATTTTTTATCAAGTTGTTAACAAATAACAAAATAAGTTATTATTATGATATTCAAGGAGTATTTTTTTGTTATTCATTCTGTTATTTTTGCTGTATATTCAGCCTGAATGATAACATATCCAGTGATCAAAAAATGATAACCTGATATTAGAACTTGTTATCATTTTGGTATAAGTTGAGGTTTATTTTCGAGATTTTAGAGATTTCCCAGAAAGGTTTGGAACTCGGATCTTATTTCGATTATTTTCAAAACGTTTGTTCCTCAGGGCAGAGAAGCGATTTTCAATTTGTTTTTGTAAATCCCGCCATATGACTTTCATAGCAGGATCACGTGTTCTTCGATATTGACGCCTACGTACATTTTCCAGACGGATCAAGAGCTGAAGATCGTCATCAACTACACCGTGTCCAATATATTCTCATACACTTTTTCCTTGCATTGGTGTCGTGCAACTACTCAACATGCTTCACGTATGTGTTGGTGTAGTTTTGCACTATGTTTATACAAACGCTTTTGGGTTATGTCCGATTGTTTTCATTCGGTGTTTATCTTTTACCAGCGGTGAAGGAGTTTCGTGCTGTGGTGATAAAAAAGGTTTTGAAAGATGAGCGCCCAGGTGCTATTTTCAGAGATTTGATAAACCTCGGAGTAAACCGGGATTTTCTGTACCGAAACATCCGAAAAGATATTCGTCTTGCAACAATCCCACAATGTCCAGAACGACAGATTGTGGGCTCTCTCTTCGAGAACTATTCCAGAGAGTGATAAGAATATCCCACGGTTCCAAAGTGCTTCGTCAGTGATGGTTTGGGGAGGAATGTGCAAGCGAGGCAAATTACCACTGGTTTTCATCGAAAAATGTGTTAAAGTGAATGCCGTATATTATGAAACGGAAGTTTTGGAGAAAGTTGTCAAGCCAAATGTACAAGAGGTGTTTGGAGATGATCACTATGTGTTTCAGCAGGACGGAGCGCCATCGCATACTGCAAATCTCGTTCAGTGCTGGTGCCGAGAAAATTTGACCGACTTTTTTTTAAAAAGAATGAATGGCCTTTCAGTTTACCAGATCTAAATCCCTTGGAATATTTCGTATGGTTATACGTGCTGGGGAAGGTAAATGACCACAGGGCGTCTAATATGAACCAACTCATAATAGTAATCAAACGAATTTGGGACGAAATGCCGATGAAAGTCGTGCGTGCCGCCTGTGACGGTTTCGAAAAGCGTCTGGAGCTGGTCAAAAAGCTTGAAGGCGGTGTTATTCCAAAACATATGCTGTAGTTGATCATTATTATATTGCAACAGAATGGGTTAAGTTATCAATAAAATCTGGATTATCGATTTGAAATAAATAGAGTTTTATTTTGTATGAGAATATATTGGACACGATGTATAACTGAATCGAATTTAATCTCGCATTTTGGCACTGAAGCAGCTCTTGCTCTAACTATTGCAAAAGCCAGAGATTCAAGATCATACTTAATACCGGTTTTTGTTTGCAATGGATCATTAGGATCTAAGTTGTATTCCATAAATGTTCGATATTGATCCCAATCAGCTCTATGGTAGTTGAAAGTAGTACTGATGGAATTAGAAATGATTTCTAGAGATATTTCAAATGTAGCTGGAAGGTGATCAGAACCGAAGTCAGCATGGATAATCAATTGACTTTAAAGTTGACATGAATCAGTTAGGACCAAATCAATAGTTTAGGAATTTCTGACTGAAGAAAAGCAAGTTGGGCTGTTTGGGTATTGAATAGTGTAATAGCAACAATCAATATGCAACTAGCGATTTGAAATTGGTTCACTGTTGTAGAACCCCTTGGTCCGAAGTACACCTTGAAGCCAGCACCTTGCTGTACAAATTTGCACCGTTGTTTTGATTTGCTGTGTTATTTTGACAGAATTTTTGAGAGTGTGTTCGTGTGACTGCATTATGAGGGGCGCATTATTAAGCTTGGGACCGATGTGCTAGTACTGACTCAGCCAAAAAAATCGTTTTTGTTCGGGACCTACTGGTATTAGCGTTAGTCTATGGTAGTAGCCTGCAGAACAAAGATCAAATAGGATATTACCATTGGCATTACTTTGAGAAGTATTCCATGAGCGATGTTTTGCATTGAAATCGCAAATAACGAAGAACTCCAGCAGCACACTTGTTGCCATCCGGTTGAGATATCATAAATGCGACTTGTTTTTGTCATAATCAAGTTACAGCAACTAAGTGCGCTACTTGGAAATTTATGACGGATAAGTTTTTGAAGGTCACCCTTGAGCCAGTTCTTTTGCTGGCCAGTGCATTGGAATGGCAAATAGGCAGCTATTTGCCAAAAACTTTGGTTCCAAATGAAGAAGGAACGTGATGTTTGATACGCCTATGGGCAACGATAGCGGCGATCATTGCGGTAGATAAAATAATCTGGATCTCTTTTGACCTAATGGCAAAGTTTGTGATAACTCTCAGTTATAACAGCAATATGCACGTTATGAACTCTTAAAAAAATAAATAGCTTACCTTCGTTATCTCTGATGGATCGAGCATTCCACTACAAAATATTTAATGACTTCTATTACTGAATTGCAATGACATGACAATTTTATTTGCAAATTTAATAGCCCAGTATTTAGCATATCGGATATTATATCAATTAACGATTTCTGTTAAAAGCGGATCAAGTAAATCAAATTCATCAGAATTTCCGTGGGAATTTTGGTTTTGGTTCCTACCCGTGTTGACCATTTGAAGTTACAGTTATGGATGGAAAAACCTGTCCGCTGTTTTAACCGACGGTTTGGGTGGAATTTGTTCTTTGCTGAACGATGTTACCAGCTACAGAATGGGTAGTAGCTGATCGGGAACGTGTTTTATTGCCTACCTGGTGCTTAGTGCGTGACCGCAAAATTGCTTAAGAGTCTTGACTTTCAAAAATTTGATGATGGTTTTCACACACCTGAATGATTTATATTTTTTGGATCTTCTTTCACAGAACAGGAATCCTCACAACCCATGCATTTACCAATCATATAGCTGCTTTGTTCCGTGACCCATCTCTGGCACTTACAGCACTGGGTGAGGCTTTGAAAATTTCCTCCAGTCTTCTTGAAATGTTCACTATTTCACTCGGACATGGAGTGAAAGTCTTGCTTTCAATCCGTCCAAGGTTTCAGCAAGCACATCTAAATCGTCTGGAAATTTGAAGGGAATATTTCACACCTGGATGTTCCTCGAAATCTGAAACCCAGGCAGTTTTTTGCATGCGTAATTTGCAGAAAGAGCCAAAAGGGAAAAGAACGATGTTATGATTTTCTTGCGATAAGTATGGCAATCCAGAATTGTCACCACAATAGGACATCAATCTGGACATCTCATGCGACTTTTCTCAAAAAAATATTCATGGCTGCCTAGGAGATGTTCTTTACTTAAATATGAAGTCCGGTGCTAGTACTATATTGTGAATTTTGTAAATTTACAGTGAAAAGTTGACGTTATATCACATCACCTTGTATTTACGTTATTTTCAATAGGTTAATGTTGAAAATCAATCAGTTTTAATAATAAAACTGATGCGTGGGAATATTGAGAAATATTTACAAATAGATTGGTGCAAAGGTTTTGAAATGAATTAGCAAAGGTCATGAAATGAATTAGTTATTAATATTCAAAACCTACGCATATTTCGTGAAGCTCGAAATTCTTGTACTCACAACGTGTATCCCTGTATTGAAAACAAAGACGTAGTCCTACGTCAAAATGTGGACCCCATTTGCAGCATCTAAAGGCTTTTGATGCAAATTTGATAGTTCGTGTCTCAAAGGCCAACCGTAGGGAGTTCGATCCGAAAGTAGTAAAAGGTACGTTCGTAGACTGTGGGGAGAATACGAAAATTACCGGGAGTGCTATCCGAAGACTAACAAGTTCGAGATGAGCCACGACTCAGTCGTAATCAACGAAGATAATCAGTGTTCCAGAACCGAATGTGTCCAAGATGTGGGATCAGCAGAATTCATGTAGCTATTCACGGAAGAGATGGTAGTTCTTATTGAACATTATGATGATATTCCGTTTGTGACGACTACGAACTAGTAGGCATTAACATTTTGGAGACAGACGTCTAGTGAAGATAACGAAGATGCCAACAATGCGCTTCCACCGCAACAAGTAAGACCAATTCAATTGAAAATTGTACTCGGAAAAAATGCAACAGTTTCTTCTGAGCATGGCAAGCAAGGTTAATTCTTCTGTTTGGTTCATCCAACAGACAATGAAGCTGGTCGGACTTCTTGTCTTCAAGGTAAGGAAGGCGCCTAACCGAACCGATAAACAGAATACGGTAGCCAAATCCCGCTCCAGGAAGCTGTACCGTTAGAGGTGGATGCAGCCGAATTGCACCGTAATGGACGACGAGGCGTACATTACAGTGGACACCAACAGGATCCCCGACTGGAGTTTTTCGTCTGGAAGGTTCCGGTGGAGTTCCAGAAGAATAAGGTCGACAAATTAACCAAGAGGTGCTTGGTGTGGAAAATTCAGCCACGTGTATAAAGAAGAATGCTTCCAGAAGCGCCTGCTGCCCTTCCTCCGGTCACACGAAGATGACACTCTGTTCTGGCCGGATTTGGCATCGCACTACTGTGTGAAACAAGTGATGGAGGGGTACGACACCAACGATGTAGTTTTTCGGCTGAAGGAACCAAATCCGCCAAACTCGTTAGAACTTCTCCCAAACGAAAAATTATTGGCTATTATAAATGGTAAGCTCCGGAAAACACAGGATGTCTTTAAAAACTACAAGGATTTGAAGAAAGAGTGGATGAAAGTTTTTTTTTCTTTCCTTCATTATCGAAATTTTCTGCCCAGGGCTGGTTTATATCCCAGTGGATGAAAGCGTGTAAGAAAGATGGCGCAAGTGTTGCAAATGATTGGGTAGCGTACGGTCCAAGTTGCAGGCATTTAGCCTAAGAGAGGACCAACACTGCAAAAACATAAAATAAAAAATAAAACATTTAAAACAATTTATTTTTTCATTCCCAAGGACGATACTGTTCACTCCACCTAGTATGTTACCGTTTAGTGATGTAGGGAGCGCTCATTTTCCGCCACCGCAATTCACCTATTTCTCGACAAACATTGACATTTTCATCTACCAAACATCCTCTGGAATGTCAAACTTGGACTTGGCGACGAAATATTCCTGTCCGGGTAGTTTGCGGAAGTCAGCCTTAACGTAGATTTTGTCGTCCATCAGGATGGAATGCGGATTGCTGAGCAACTGTACAGAGTCTCCGGGCACGGTTGTTAGCATCGACATTCTGTTTCTCGTTCCTGTTTGGGGCCCTTGCGCACTTTGTAGGCATGTTGTTCAAACTGTTTCATGATTTTCTAGATAAAACATGTTTGGCTGGCGCTTGAATTCTTCTACGACCATCTCTTGGAATCAACCGACCACTTCCTGCCTTACGTTTGACAGTGAAATGCTCCTTAATAATGTTTATCACTCGGGACACGGTAGTTACTGCATCAAGTCATGGCCGTACGTATTCCACGAATTATTGTGAACCTTGACAGATGTAAATAATACTCGCTGGAACAGTTTTGCGCATATTGTCAGAACTCACACGATTGAAGACATACAGACAAGTTTTGGTGTGCTATTTTCCTCGAATACGCTATTTATTGAGGGTTATTCCGAGAGTCGAAGTGACGTTTGTCACATGGTGTAGTGAGGAAAGTTTCCCGCTGTGACGTGACTCTTCTCGGTAAATCAAATGGAGAGTCACGCCACTGCAGGAGACTTTTCTCACTTCACCAAGTGACAAACGTCACTTCAACTCTCAGAATTACTCTCATTAGCAAGCGAATCATCAACATCTACAAAACAAGCACATTTAAGACTCGTGACTTCGGTCGTCCTTTTGTAACAATCATCACAAAAAACTGATTGCTTTTTTAGATTTTTCCAACTCATGCGATGAGCTATTTGTGTCCATTTTTTTATCGTTTTTGTTTCCTAAGTTGGTTGAACTTCATTTGAGTACAATTTTGTTTATCTGTTTTGCATTTCACATTCTCATCACAAAAAAAAATCATCATATCCAGCAAAATTCAATTCTCAATTTTATCAACTCTCCCACAGTGCGACACACATAGTTAGCTGCAATACCTGCTAAAAAAAAGCAAACCGTAGATGTAGCCGTCAGTAGTGCATCCTGCGCACCCATCAGCTTGGGCTAGCGATCTTTGCGCCATCCTCACCCACACAAACTAAAACTCTCATCAATTCTGCCAGTTCACATTGCGCTACTAAACGTTAAACTCTCTTTCTTTACCCCATGTAGATCCCTGCAGCTGTCGGAACGGTCACCCAGTCGGCAGCAGGAAGTAACGGGAGGTGTCGGGGCTCAAGCGCACAAAGTGGTCGTCCGACTGGGCAATGTCCCGAACAAGGAACGTCCGACCTATACCGGAGCCCGGAAGGTTGGTGGCAGTCAATTACTTACACAGCAGGACTCGGTTTATCCCCGTGTATCGCCAAACAGTACCTTGGATCGGTTGCGACGGGAAACGGCATCGCATTCGATCGATGTGGACAAAAGCAAGTCATTCGATAACAATAACTACGGAGTGTACGAGTACGATTTCGATAAGAGCAAATCATTTGACGACAACTATGGGATCGAGGGCGAGAAGCGGGGCTACGTAGGTACAGAAGGCCGGTCATACAGCCATGATCGAGTTTTTGGTTCGACGGGAACTTCGTCCAGCAACGAGTACAGTCAGTCGTCTACGTCGCGAAACAGAAGTCCACAGACTTATGGCAGTAGATTGTACGATCACGATCTGCAACAGTTCGACGTGAGCAGAATGAACAGGTCACCGATCATAAACTACACTCAGCGGCGCATTATCTCAAGGGAACGCTCGCCTGTACCTGGAGTCAGCAAGCCATCGCTGGGGCACTACCAAAAGCCTTCGGATTTGTATCTAATGAGGAATTTGACGCCGGATTCCGAGTATGACGATCGAACCACACCCGATTTTGTGGATGATCAAGCACCCGCAGCAGGAACGAGTTCGACGGTGGTCACGACGTCCACGCCAATTGGGACGGCAGCGGCAGCCGCAGCTGCCTTCAAAGAAGCCGAACTGGTCAAGAAGTTCTTGTACGCTACCAAAAACAAGCAATTACAAAGAGAGTCACGTAACGTTGTTGTACCTCCGGCCGGAACGCCATCTTCTGGAAGGTATTGAACTGCTTAATTCCTTCTCCTAGTCAATCAAAATCAAAACAAACAGTAACTGTCAGAAATGTAGTGATCGATCTCGACTAACACACTAACCTGAGTATGGCCGGTGTGGCGGTGCCGGGCAGGATCCCAAAAAAAAAACAAAAGCCTAAGCATAAGACTAACAAGACTACTAACAAGGAATTTAAATACGATACGATAAGATTGATATTTTAATACGAACAACGTTGTTTTTAAGCAAACGATAAATCAAACGAATGAACTTACTACTAAAAATTAAACGAAACTGTTAAACTTGCACTTATGGAACTGTTAAACCAATCAAGTGATTCAAAAGTGTTCTAACTCCCTTTTTCGATGTACTCTATAGCCTAAACAAACAATCAAACAAACAAACAAAAAAACAGCCAAAACAAAAACATCCAAGATCAAACGTTAGTATACAATCCCACAGACAACATCCCGAAACCTGTAGCAAAAATTGGCCACTGACAAGATTTTTGAACGCATTTTCCCTCCTCTTTGTATCCATTTCAGTTGTACCGCTAGTTCCTGTGATTTTTGGCCACACTGTGGCGTCACGTCGTCGCTAACGGTCGAACACAATCAGTTAACAAAATCGGGTAGTGAGAACTGTTTGAACAGAAAGAGTATCGGTGCTGGTGACATTGCAAGTGGTGCTACAGGTCTTCTCAGTGGAACAGGTGGTGAAGTGATTGTAATCGGTGCCAGGTCCGGCGCCACCATGGTCCCAATCAAGGCCAACAGCTACGGTGGCGTCGGACACCATGCGCTCAAGAAGCAAAAGAATATCGAAATCCACGACCGGGATCTTCCGACGGTCATCGGCGGAGGACCGCAGCGCTACATCTACGGCGCAACCCGGCCATCGTCGATTGTCAAAGCGAATTCGATCACCTTCCTCGGTGAACACGAAATGCCAATAACACGGGACCGTGTTTCGAAATCGTCCTCCCATCAGGGATCGACGTCCACGATGACAACGACAGCATCGATGAGTTCCATGCTGACGAAACCGGATTTCACGTCCTTAAAAAGCAATTATCCTCTGGTCGAGCCAGGACCAGGCTACCACAATGGTAGGGTATCGGTCAAAGCGAATCACCCAACGAGTGGAAACAACGGGGGTGGGGGTGGTGGCGGGGGCAGCAGCAATAGTAGCGTTAAAAGCAATAGTAGCAATTATAAAGTCAATCGAAGCCCCAGCAATAGAAGCAATCCTCCGACGAGCGGCGGAAACAATCAACGGCATGGCTCGAACGGCGGAACCAACTCCTCCTCGACGGACAAGGCTGGCTCTGGGAGTGACGTACGTGATAGGAAAGCGAGGTGAGTCTGCTGTTTCGTTTTGTTTTCTTTATTCCATTTCCTCAATCCATAAGCTGGCCATTATCGAGTGAGTTCTCGGGTTCTTTTATTACGGGAATTAGCTGCGCCCCCTTCCAGCCCTCGCATGGCTGGGAGAAAAGTACAACAGATTGGTTCTTCCTGTGCTCATTGTGATGTTACCTTGCTTGATGGTTTATTGGGAGAACAAAGAGGGGGGGTCCTTGTTTGAAAGAATAGCAATAAAGTTTATGATGAGTGGTTGGCGATTGTTTGTAGTTATCCACAGACACTTTATCCATTAGTGCCGGTGATTAGAATAGGAAGAGTTCTGGTTTGATAATTTAAATCGCAAGAAAATTTTTCAATTTGACTATCCATTTGAATACTTGATTTTTAACGGTAAAAGCTAGTGACCTGACATATCTTGAATTTCAAAAACGATTATAATACAGCCGGGAATTCTTTATAGCGACCTAAGGAGTAGCGGTACAAAAATAAGTTTCGCATAGTGCACTAGCGTTAAAAATTAATAATTATTTCTTCGACGTCATTCAATTGTAGACCTTCAGTTACAGTTGTTTTACATGTTTTATAACCTAAATCTATATGAGTATATTTCTAACAGTATTTGGCTTGCAGTATGTAAAAAAAATTTCCACCTCCTGTTAAAAATTAGATTTCTTCCAAAAACCCACCAGAACATTAAAAACCGTAGAAGGAGATGTTCGCTCATCACCATGAGGCACCAAGAGTGAACAACAATGTTTTTGGCTAGAATGAAAGATGTGAAGAGAAAGTGTTGAAAGTTCCGTCAGAGTGCGGCAGGTAGGAAAATTAACAGATGTTTTTGAAAATTTTAGCGAAAGGGCATGTATCCAATGGTACTCTTCACATCTTTAATTCTAGCCAAAAATATTGTTGTTCACTCCTGGTGCCTCATGGTGATGAGCGAACATCTCCTTCTACATCATAATCGTTACCCTCGCACGGAGAATACATAACATAACAATTAATGTATAGTTAAAAACCGGTTAATTGTTGTTCAGATTGGCGGAATTTGTCCTTTTCAACAAAAATCTTTCAACTTTCAACAAAGACTCCTCCAAGTTTTTGTCAATGAAGTCAATGTACCTATTAGCCATCATTTTGTCATCAATTTTCTCCAAATTACCAACTATTCGACTGTTTCCTGTAGGTTCCGGTCTAACAATCGTTCCATCCGATTTTGCGAAAAATTTAGAACGTCCTTCCGTTCCGAAAAGATTGAACTTACTTTCGTCGGTTCACAGAACTTTTATCCAAAACACAACGGTCTTCTCCGCGAACTTTTTCGCAAATGCGGACGAAGCAATGCCAGCTTTCTCGCACTGTACGTTCTGATATATTCAATTTACTTAACCTTCGCGTCCTTCTGGTGGTTCATGAGATCCGTTTTTGTTCCGCTCCCAGCTTTCCTGGCTGTTTTCAAACGTGTATCGAAAGATTATAGAACGTGATGGACAGTGTTTGCAGGAAAACTTGGTTTGCAAGTTTTCTTACTGACAGATCCGGATTTTCTCTGCGACAGCACACAATTGCTTTTCGCACTTGCTCTTCTTTCGAAGCCATCTTCGATCTAAAAGGTTGTAGTAAAACCAAAAAGTGATTTTACCAAGGGGTGCGTCGCTCAGAATAGTGTGCCAGGCACGCCGAAGTAGGAAACCTTACACCATAACGGAACATGTGTGCCACTCTATGGCACACTTTTGACATTTGTACGTCTCGAAGATATAACCTGGCAGCCCTGAAAAATTGACGTTTCAAATTGGTGTGGTGTTGTTTTGATTTGTTTGGTTCGTCAAGCAACGGAAAATGATTATATCTGAACTTTTGATCTACTTGTTAATTGAGGTGAAATTTCGGAAACAATGAATGAGGTTAGTGATTAAATTGATAAATCATGACATGAACACTTATCAGTTTTAATTAAAGGCAAGTTTTTGGAGCAAATGGGAAGTGGGATATGGAACCATCATCCTCCTTATCCTAAATATTTTGAAAAATCAGAACATCTGCAGCCAGTCGCTGGCTAAGGTAATAATCGTGAAGATCCGGAGATTGTAGAGGACATGTAGATCATGTCTTAGAACCTTCGTGAAGAAGCTGTTGCTGGTGGAACAGCGTTAAAAGAAATTAATGGGGAAGTATACGCATGAAATCCAGCTGAATCCTGGTTTCTTATCAGAGAAGTGATGTGCCTCCTGGATCTCGCCAATGTTATTGCCTAAATAGGTATCAAGTATTTCCCAATCCCATAACCGCCACATCCAGCTATTCGAAGAAAATGCTGAACAGCACTTACGCTTATTGTATGAGAAAAATAAACTGCATTGCTTCACAGTAAGTGTATTTCAGATATAAGCATAACTTTTTTCCACAATATCCTTTTTTTTACCAGAGGACTCGGCCTTTGATACCTTATTGGAGCAGCTGAAAAACACTGATATCAAAGTTTTTTCTATGCGGAAAGTTCCGGTTATGCATGTGCAAATATCTATGTTGTAGAGTCCGATGGACAAGAGAGAAAACTGGCACATTCACAGCCTGACCAGGCATAACAATAATGTTCATTTCCGAATGCCAGAATGTACACCAAGGAAATGACGTCGAACATATACTACAGTGAAGAAGTTGTGAATATTTGACGAAGGTTGAGTCAGCCGGGAAATCAAACATGCTGAGAAAGAGGATAAATTAATTGTCAATATACCACAATTTAAAGGAATTCTCACACTTACTTCCAGTTATTAATTTCTTGAGCTCCATTCTTTATCCATCCTTCACAAACAGCACCAAAGTGGCTGTCTCAACACAAGAGTATGAAAAACGCGGTTTCCGCAATAAAAAGTGTCCGAGACCTAAATTTTGAAATCAAAACAAAACAAACGCCTGGTTGCCAGGCGTAGCCAAAATATAAAAATTCAACTGTCAAACTACCGTGACACACATGGGCACCTATTGGTACTACGATCGAACATCGTAACGTTTAGTGGAACACTAAAAAAAAACAGGCACAAGAGATATTGTGTTGAGCGGCTCACCCCTTGGATTTTACACAATGAACAGACATACGTTCATCAGTCTGCAAAATGATGCGCATTGATGAAGTATTTCCAGAGATATACGTATTTAGGGATGTCAAGATTTTGTCGCGAACAAGCCTTAGTAGTTGGATATTTCCTGGTTTGGAGGACATTGTTTGCATCTTTTCCGCCCGCGTTCCAACTTATCCACCACCGAACATTTTCCATATTTTACGTACACCAGAATTAACATCGTAGACGTGGTTTATAGATAGAGAGCTGTGCAGTTTTGTTTTCTTTCGTTGCACAATGAGTGTGATTTTTCAAGTTACACGGTTGTACGTGAAAACCCATCTGTCACAAAATGGGGGAATGTCTCAATCACACAATGGGTAAAAAAAACCATTAGAGGAAACCTCATACAATTAAAAAATGGGTGAAAAAAAGTTCAAAGTTGGTGGAAACATGAACATGGAGGAATTAAAAAACGAGCTTAGAAAGAAGTTGATCGCAGATTCATACGGAAAGCTGGAGGGTAAGAATTTTTATTACGTGAAACCCTGATCTATTTTAAATATTATCCCTGCCCTGGATTTCAGCACATCAAATTTGGGCATAACCTCAGTACAAGCCCGAAGAATGCTGCTCCGTTTATTTGAAAAAAGTGTGGATCGTTACTATCAAAATTTGGAGCCTCAGCTGGCACATTTTTTCACATAAACAGCCAAATAACGTGGATCTGGAAGCTCGATTGGAGGATTTATTGATGGATGATTCCATAAGTATACCAGAAAAGGCATGAATAAAACAAATACAAGTATTTATTTTATGTTTTTTTATTGCATTTATTGATTAAGCACCATGAAAACCATGAACTTATGATATACCAAACTGCTGCATAATCTGCATGCAAAAATGAATAATTTTTCACCCATTATGGGAAAATCTGGCTTCTTTGCAATGGGTGAATAAATACCCATTTTGTGACATACGCTGCTTTTACCCATTAATGGGTAAATCGAGTTTACCCATTAAATGGGGAGAGGCACTCTCCCAGCGAAAATGGGTGTTTTTTACCCATTAATGGGTTTTTGCAAACGACCGTGTAAATTTCTTCTCGGAAGTATTTTTTACCTGTGATTTTCATTATATTGTATTTGTGCGCGAAGTACTAATTGTATTCGGGCTATTCTATTCGAAAAGGATGAGGTAAAAATATTTGCCGAATAGCAGAGTGCTCTATCTGTAGAGACATAAATGAATCAAATGAAGACAACAAGATCCGGTGAGATCTATCCGAATTTGAACGATACTGCTAAATACGTGCCATCCTCAAAACAATAAGATTTGATGATGGAAGTGTATGCACAGAACCTATATCCATTTGATGTTCGTACTGTGTTTATGCGGGGCTTGTTGTAAATGAAAGTGACCTCGTAATGGACGTGAGTAACCAGGCATTCTGAAATGGGTCACTGGAACCCAACAGAGCTATCACCTTCCAACTCCCGGGCTAAAAATGATTGTCGAGTCGACAACAGTTTACGTTTAACTGCAAACATTTTTCTTCCATAAAATCACTGCCGGACGGTGGGCGTTGGACTGCACACACACACACACACACACACACACACACACACACACACACACACACACACACACACACACACACACACACACACATACACACACCAGAATAACTAACATCTGCAATTTTTCACATATTTGAATTTTTAAATTTTCACGACGAGTTTTTGTACAGATACGACTATTATAGACTGTTCCAAAAAATATACATACACTTTCTTCCTCAAATAAAAAAGACCATACTGTGATTTTTATTTATTTTGTTCTTAAACAAAGTAAATAGCAATTGTTTCTTTCCATCTTCATTTCAATTTGCTTGATTTTTCATAGGGTAGGCGAGTTCGTTAACTTTTGCCTTAACACTACTCATAAGCTTCTGCACAGTGCTTTCTCCTACCATTTTCACCACTTTTCTTAAATTTTTCCACACTCTCCACTGGTTTCATATGTTTTCTCAGCTTCGTCTTCGTCAAAGCCCAGAAAGTTTCGATAGGACGAATCTCTAGGCAGTTTGGTGGATTCATCGCCTTTGGTACAAATATGACATTGTTCCGTTTGTACCACTCTAGTGAATATTTAAAGTAATGGTAGGAAGCAAGATCAGGCCAGAAGATTGTAGGCTTGTTATGCTGTTTGATCACTTGAAACATATTCTCTACCTCGGCAGCAAAAATGTCACCCTGATCTGACGGCAACTCATAATTTGGCTGATATTTCAGTAAACAACATGATTTTCCCGAGATTAACTAAACATATTTGCCGAACTATCATTAATTATTTTCTTTTTACCTAAATTTTTCGAATCGCTGAGGATATCAGCAAATGGGAGAAAATACCGAAATTAGCAATCGGGTTTGCTGAAATCTCGGCATTAACTCCATCCTTTGCCGAATTTTGTTAACACAGCTGTCACTTTTTCACACCCGCCATTTTCAGAAATAACAAAAAGAATCTGCTGCTTGTGCGTTTTGTGTGTCCGCGAAATCAAAGTGCGAATCAAAGTAATATTGGATCAAAAATTTGGTGGAGTGCGAAAGAAGGACGTAAGGATTTGCGATTTTTTTTTTCATTACAATTATTATTGATCTGCAAGACGTGGCTAAGTCCAGTGGTTACTGGGTCTGCTTACTGAGCAGATGGCCGGGAGTTCAATCCAAGGCTCGTCCCCTTCCTTGCCATATGTGACTTGCCTCTTTCTATCACCACTAGACTTTAAAAAAAAACAGTCAACTGCGCTTTCATTGACTGCATCACACTTACCACAGTGCAACCATGATCTAAAAATAAGCTGCCTCACTAACACAAAAGTATCCTTCCTTTGGCAATTGTGTTGACGCAGAGGTAAACACGGTATCTAACAATTATTTTGAAACTAATCATTCTTCCCCCTCCCCGAAGTCCTTGAGGACGTGAGCGTCGGTACAGAATCTATAGAATGAATTAGTGAACTTGTACATTGAAGATGTAAAGTAAATCCCAAGCTCCAACTACAGTATGCAGAAAAAAAGTTTATCCACCCCCAGTGAAAAATTAGATTTCTTCCAAAAAACCCACTCGAAAATTAAAACATGGTTAATTGTTGTTTAGTTAATTATTATTTATGTAAAAACAAATCCAATTCTTTAACAAAACAAATTCTCTCGCATTTGAGACATGATGTTAAAAATAAAGTAAAAAAATAAGCAGTTGTTTCCAGGGTGATTTCCTGAACCTTAATTTTCAAAAGTTGTTGCTTCAAAATTTCCAAATAAACCTCCTTCGTCATAATTCCATCAATAAACGTAAGTCGTCCAAAGCCGGATGTAACCATAGATCCCCACACCATGACTCTACCTGCAGAAAAAAAAATCAAGGTCATGATCAGCTGGTTGAAAAACCATAATTTTTTTTGCATACTGTTCATCACCACGGTGAGGTTGAATTCGTAATTTTATTATCTGCTAACTGGAAGCACAACCTGTTGCGTTCAAAGCAAAATTGTAAAAAAAATCAAAGCGAGATAGAAAGTTTGTGTCAAAAAGAGAGTTGTAGAACACTTTTAAAACCATGTTTTTATTCAATCAACTACTACTGTTTATTTCATGTTTAATGCAAAAAAAAAACACGAAAGAAGAGATGTTTAGAACTTTGTACCCCTTATTATTCAAAGTTAAAACGAAATCGTTTTGTAGCAATTTTTTAGCTTTCAAATTAAGGAAGAAAATCTTGCTAAGTAGCATAATTTTTGAGTTCCAGGCAATTTAATACTAACATGTACCAACACAATATAACTTCATTTACTCCGTATTGCTCCATTAAGGACATTAAGGAAGCGAACATCCTGTGTAAAAAAGCATCGAAGCGATTCTTTGGAAACTTAAATGTTATGGCCCAAACACAATGTGGACGGAAACGGAGCGGCAACGGCAAGTGTGGCAGTCGTTGCAAATTACTTCGTTACTGTCGAATTAGAATCGGCTTGGATCTAACCTGTTTTCTTTCTGACAAGCAGGCTTAAGGCTTAAGCCCTATCTGACTAAACCGGCTTGTCGGATAGAAAAATTATTGGATCCAAGTTGATTCCAATTGGACACATCGGCGTCATTTGCGACAACTGTCAAACTTGCCGTTTTTATTACGTTTGGGCCTTTACTCAGATTGTGCTTTTGCGTTGCCGTTGCCCTTCAGCTTCCCTTATCATTGTTCTTTTGTGTTATAGAGTGCGATGATAATTTTATTTGACATGGGCAATTTTCTTATCCAAATAGCCTCACGCTGTGAAAGGATGAGTAATTTTTTTGAATCTCACATTGTATTGTAAGATTTCGGCACACCGTACGGAACGGAACCCAGTGAACACAAGATCGCATATGCTAGCGGATATGAGTATAAAGTGGCGGCGATATACCATCAGTTGGAGTCAAATGAACGAATGTACGTATATCGCCTCCACGTTGTACATATAAAGCTCGATTCAAAGTAAATTTGGACGCACAGTTTATTACACCACCGCGGTCCTGGTGGTTGGAACAAAACACGTTTGACAGGAATTTGTTGATGTTTCATTGACGAAGGAATTGGTGAAATTTTCTCGATTGATTGACGTATATAGAAATTACGGATCATGGAACTTGAGAAAAGAAAATTAATTGTGTACAAACAACTAGGGAATCCTTCGTGGTCTGCCTCAAAAGTAGCAAGAGTGTTAAAATACCCTAAGTCAACGGTGTGTCTTGTAATCAAACTTTACAAGGATATTCTGAGTGTGGATAGAGCACAGCGCACAGAGCTGAACTCAGAGAGTGAACAAGATTATACGTTTTGTAGATTACTTCATTCCACCACGCAAGTCGAATGGACAACAGCTCTGCCTACTTGTGATTCACTCTTCGTTGATTGAGTGGCTATGGAAATACGATCCAGTAGGATCGCCAGATGATAATGTTCGGAGACGAGAGATGATAGCATTCATTTGAACATAATCTTTCATTGTCTTTTGGTTCGAATGACAGTGTTGGAAGTTTTGTTAAGTATGTACCGTCTGGGAAAAATCGGCCTAATCGATTGATTTTTTTAATTTTCCTGTCACAGGTATCCGATAAAAGGTCGGTATCGTGTTCGAAAGAAATGTCTTTTTCTATCCCAAACCCATGTTGAATTCTGTTAACTGAAACGGAAAAGTAAAGAATGGAAAAGAAATTTCTGCAGCAGTATCCACCTGAAAAGAATGAAAAATAAAATTGAAACTTGTAAGGCTCTCACGCAAACTAATGGGAGCTGTCACTTTTACTTTCGGAAAAATGTTCCGCTTGATTATTCCGTAAGTGAAGGTGACATTTCGTTCCAAGCAGATAAATTGTCAAAATTCCGCTTGGTAATATTGAACAAAATTCCGTAACCTCTTTACTTTTTACGTCGATACTGGGCTTAAGTTGTGACAATTTTTCAGGACTATTGACACAAAATGTTATGAACACTTTATGAATTTTATATCACATAACATGTGAGACAAACTGTTATCGAGATTTCAGTTGAAAGGGGTACAGGGGTTAATTATAAAAGTCCAGTCGAGCAACTCGACTCGACACATGTCACTGTCAAATCGAGTAAAATTGCACATTACAGATACCGACTGAAACTGATCGAGTCGATAACGGATGTCAACTGTTAACTATATTATTGAAACTTTTCCAAATGTCTTTGAAATATTACATCATGTAGTAATTCGGGACTTTCATCAATTTAATCAAATATCATTTTTTAGAGCTGAAGAACAGGTATTGACATTTTTCACTCTTGTTTTGTGAATTTATCCAATGTTGCGATTTGAAATACCTTGCGGGGAAGTTATTGATTAATATGCGGACAAGTGTCAATATACATATTTCAAAAATGATACAGAAGAGGGGTTTTTATCTAGTCATCACCAATTTATACGTGATGATACTAAGCTATTGACAGTACTACATAATTCTTTAAACATTTAACATTAAAGGTTGCTGTATAGATATGCGTTGATCGGTCTCACTTTAACTATTTTATCTCGAAGTTATCTGACCTTCTGGTAAAGCATTCAATCTTTTTCCTTACCTTCTGGTATCCTGATTCTTTGAAATTTGGAAGAATTCTCAAAACTTTTTTGATATTGATGATTTGCTAAGCTTCTTGTTTTTTTTATACTTTTCTGCTAAACTTCAGCGAAGTTTTCGCGACGATCAAATCTCTCAAACGAGGTGAGTTGGAAACCAAGGAATTGTGATTCCTACATGAGGTTGTGTCCTAATTCAAAAAACGATGGGAACGGTTGGGGAGATGGTGTTCACCATATTTTTATATGGTGCCATGAGCAATAAATATCATTATGGTCATATGAATGATTTTAGTATTGACTGCTTCTTCTGTTTGCCAGTGATTTTCCCTTGAATTCCAGGGAACTTCTTTTCTGATCTTCGACAAAGCTCTTTGCTGTCAAAATTCTGGGATGTTTTCTCCTGAACTTTAATCAAGTTTCCTCATAAACGTCTAGACAGTCACTCCTGATTTTCTTGTAAATATACATCTAACAACCCAACCTCACCTTCCAGGAACAGTTCATAATTTTTTTTGCTAAACTTCTGCTAAAAGTTACTGTCTAAACTTCTGACGAGTCCCATCCTTAACTGCAAGGAAAACCTCTCCAAAACTCTGGGAAAGTTCGATCCAGAATTTCTTGAAAAATATTCTTAAATTTCTTGGAAGTTTGTTCCTAAATTTCTGAGAAGTCCTCTTGGGAACTTTATGATAATTGTCTTCTGAACTTCGGATAAGTTTGCTCCTGAAGCTCTGAGAAATTCCAACTTTAGCTACTAGTAAGTATCTCCTATACTTCTGAAAATTTTCATCCTGTTTTTCTCAGAAGTAACTACCCAAACTTTTGGTATTCCTGAGCTTCGAGACTTTGAGCTTCAAGCCTCATTGTGAACTTCTGAAATGTTCGATTCTGAACTTCAGGAAAGCTCTCTAGCACTTATGATTGATTACGAGCTTATTCTATTTGAACATCCTATAAGTCTCATCCTGAACTCCGAGGAAAATTTTATCAAAACTTTGGGAAAGTCTGCTGTAGAATTTCTAGGAGAATTCCCTTAAATTTGTTGAATGTTTCTTCCTGAATTTCTAAGAAGTATTTTTTTTTTTTTGATCCTTTGGGGAGTTTTCTCCAGACCTTATGTGAAGTTTGTTCCTGAAATTCTGAAAATCTTGCTCAAACTACTAGGAAGTACCCACTATTCTTCTCGAAAGTTTCTTTCTTTTCTTTGAAGAGGTTTCTTCATGAACTTTGAGAAATCCTCATTCTTAAATTCTGAAATTCAGAAATGTTCTCTTTTGAACTTTAGGAAAGCTCTCTAGCATTTCTGGAAAGTTACATTGGGAAGTTTATTTTGGAACTTCTGATAAGCCTTTCCTTGAACTTCAGAGAAGTTCTTTTTTGAATTTCCAGGAGGTTCTGAGCTTTGTGGAAGTTTGTTTCTGAATTTGTGAGAAATATTAGATAACGCCCTCCCTGGTTAGTTCCTTCCTGAACTTCATCTGGCACTATCACATGCAATACAAAAATATGTTTCAGAGCTGTCAAAAGTACCCAACGATAAATAATGCTTCGCTGTTGAGCGGCAACTATGGCATCAGTGTTGCTTTTGAGAGAGCCCAAGTTTTCTCTCTTCTTTGTTTACCATGGATAAAGCCAAAGATAACATAATGCAACAAGATACACGACTTCCATTTTTTTCATATATTGTGCAAGAGACAACCTCTGCATTATTTCAGACAGCCATCTTGAGTAAAAAGCACATAAAACTGAACTTATGAATAACAAAGATTTATCCTGTATGTCCGAGATCAGCGACAAAAGAAGGCACACGGTCTCCGGAATCAACTCAAATTTAAATAATTATTCACACAAAACCAAAAACAAATGCATGCAGCGAAAATACTCTTGAATTCTGTTGCAAATCCAGAACAATTTATCTCAATTTGGGAAGGTCCATTAATAATGTCACCCAGTAATTCCCCCGCTTACTGCGTGACATTGTTAAAGGATTAATGGGAGGGGATGAGAAAACGTGACAATCCATACAAAAACATGTAAAGGTCCATACAAAAAAAATTGACAAGGGGGGGGGGGGTGTTATAAAAAGTTACTTATTGCGTGACATAAGTAATGAAGATTGAATATTATTTTCTTCCAATTTACCATTTTTGCCCCGGAAAAGTGAGAAAAGATTTGAGAAGAATTTGGAGTGGAGAACAGCCATTTTGGTGGTCGTACATATGTTAACAAACATCATCATCCATCAGCTTATTTTGAGCAATCATTCAAGACAGTAATGTTTTTATTAAAATTAAAGCTTGGATTATTGCCTAAAGACATTGATCGAATGTACTACGAAATAACAACAGAATGTAAAAGCACAAGGGTCCTCCCTTAGCTCAGTCGGTAAAGGAGCAGCTACAAAGCAATGCCATGCTGAAGGTGACTGGGTTCGATTCCCGGTCTGGTCTAGCAATTTTTCGTTAAGGAAAATTTCTCGATTCCCTGGGCATAGAGTATGCTTGTACTTGTCACACAATCATGCTAATGCAAAAATTGTACCTGGCATCGAAAGCTCTCAATTAACAACTGTGGAAGTGCATTTAGAACACTAAGTTGAGAGCTAGAAATAAGCGAATTGTGAAAGCAATAAGCTTGAAATGCTAAAAATAAGAAAGAAGATGTAAAAGCACGAATAAAATTTATGGAGACATTGATTTTGCTTCTGGACAATTTTATTTCTAGAAAGTTTTTTCAAATGGGCCTATTTGGTTGATGTATTTTCTTATAATAACCACAGCTGTTCAAACATATTTCGTTTCAAATAGGCCACAAAGTTTGATAGCAAAATCAGTTTAACTTTAAGATATTAAAAAATAAAATGTATTTGTAACTGAGATGACGAAAAAGAAAATCTATGAAGAAAATCGATCAGAGCAGATAAGCCTATTTGAGAAAAGATCGTCGATTTTCTTGTTATGAAAATGTTGTGTCGCTGGTTTACATGCTCATTCAAATTAACCCAATATTGAGTAACTTGTTCCTATTTTTATAAAGCAGGCTGAAACGTCAAACCATGGGTAAGGAGATTTATTAAAGTGGGTAGATCTTACTTGGTTCTTCATAAATCCAGTATAATCCTATTTGAAGCTGTTGGACTGCAGTGAATACCCGTCTGCGTCAGTTGCCATTTTTTCAAGTGAGGTTAAAATTTAATAAATTCGATCATTCAGCTAATGGAGCAGATTGCAATAGCAGTGGATACGGTAACATATCGCAAATTGAAAGGTATTATAATTTTTGTTCTATTAAATATTCAAAAAAAACCAATCTCGAAATTTGATTTGATCGATCAGCAAAAGCAAACCAACCACTTCCAGTAGAGGCTGTTAGAGCTGATCGGACACACGGCCAAGGAATAGCCGGAATGCGTGAGCGATGCGCACCAGCACCGGTTTCTGGACGCCGTGCTGAGTGTTTTCGAGGATCAACTTCTAAAGGAGAGTTACCCTTCGTTTATTTCGCTGGCGGATGCATGGATTAGGCTACTATCTGGTCACCTTGCTCGCTCTATGTATATGAGCATGTGTGTATATATGAAAGAGAACTTATGAATGAATGAAAGGATGAACGTGATTTTCCAACTTCGGCCCAAAATTGGTAGGATATAAATACCATAGACTAACTCTAAGACCAGTAGGTCCCTAACAAATACGATTTTTTTCTTTTCTCAGTCAGTACTAGCACATCGGTCCCAAGCTCGGTCCCAAGCTCAATAATGCGCCCCTTGTAATGAACTCTCACCAACACACTCTCAATCATTCTGTCAAAATAACACAACAAATCAAAACAAAGGCGCAAATATGTAAAACTAGGTGCTGGCTTCAAGGTGCACTTTGGACCAAGGGGTTCTACAACAGTGATCCAACTTCAAATCGCTAGTTGCATATTGATTGTTGTAAATACTTCGATTAGTTCGATTTTTAATAAGGTGAACTTTATTGAGAATGCATAACCATACTACAAATAAAATATTGAAACTAGAGAGTTGACAATTTTTTTATTAACTTAAAATAGAAAAACATAGCAGCCTGGAGTGTTTTTTTTATTTCTATATTTTACCCAATTTCCATGAAAACAACATTTTATAATAATGGGTAGAACTAACTCAAAACCAAATAAATTGTTGGTGTAGCCAATTTTGAGTAGTTCTTTTTTTATGATTTTGGTTTACCTTTACTCAATATTGGGTAAATCTGGATGATTATACGCTCATAAGTAAGAAGAAGGTGTAACCATAGACTAACTCTAAGACCCATACAGAAACGATTTTTTTCTTGGCTCAGTCAGTACTAGCACATCGGTCCCAAGCTCGGTCCCAAGCTTAATGATGCGCCCCTCATAATGAGCTCACACGAACACACTCTCAAATATTGTGTCAAAATAACACAGCAAATCAAAACAAAGGCACAAACATGTATAACAAGGTGCTGGCTTCAAGGTGTAATTCGGACCGAGGGGTTCTACAACAGTGAACCAATTTCAAATTGCTAGTTGCATATTGATTGTTGGTGTAACTGTCAATTGTGTTTGATGTTGAGATTGACATTTCACACACATAATATTAACCGTGTACTAGTTGAATTTTTGCTCACCTGGAAGCGCTATTCGTGTCTCCTATGAATTGCAAGAGTCTTGTATCTTTTTGCATTATGTTATCTTTGATATAGCACACCGGTATTGTAACGTGAAGCCTGCTATCTCTTGCCTTTTTTTTTTTTAAACGAAGCATCCCGTTTGTCGTCACAGTCACTTTGGCTAGTCCATGCAATTGGGAGCTTTATTCCATGACTATGACATTTTCTGAGTCTAATGCTTGTTGCTGAAGGTATGTGCTGATAGACCAGAAGTAAGCAGAAGGATTAATAACTAAATATTCACAGTTCTAATTATAGATTACATATAGCTTCATCAAATGTCTGATATTGGCGATTACATATAGCTTCATCAGGTGCTGATTAAACTGCTTAAAACTCGTCACTTACCCTATGTAAAATTTTAATCTACTTTTTTATTTGGATGAAATTGTCAACATGCATTTGACTAAGAAGCTTGAGCATTTCCCATGAGTAGAAAGATTTTTTTTTTTTGACTCAAGATTGATGCACAGGAAATATTTTATAAAAGTGCGATTGCATTTAAAAAACACCATACATACACCCCTCGATGAGACTTTGTATGGAAGTGAGATCTAGACAAAATAGTAAAAAAGTCGATAGTAACATTTGTAAACAATGACATCTGGCGTATTTTTCTGCTATATGTGTGCTCCCACAAACAAAATAGCACCAGAAACAGATAGTGGGTGTTTTTACCTTCCCGTCGGTATTGGATACAGATGTTAGCAACCATTTCCAGGAAATTTAGCTTTTAAGTCATTGTTTAAAATTGTTACTTTCTGACCTTATGACAATTTCTATCTAGAACTGTCTCTTAATCTATTAAGTGTCATTTAATGAACTTATTCAAATTATTTGAAAATCGAGATGAATGGTCTATGTGATCCATAAAAATGGTTTTGTGCTCACAAAATCAATTTCATGCAACGATGTATAAAACCCGACATGTATGTTTTGATTAAAGAACCCAATTGCTAAATAGGGCGTATGCATTTCAGCATTAACCTTAATTTAATAATTGTAGCTCGGAAAAAATGGTGCATAGATGAACTGTTGACTGTTCGCCGGAAGTCTGATGAAACCTTATTTTGTGAATAACTCGAGTAAAACTTAGTGTATCTATGAATAGAAAAAGCAAATTGTGAACCACCATACTGAACACTTACGCCTATTCCCAACCTCCATACAGGTTGTTCCTTGTACCACAAAACTAATGCGGTTTCGGTGTCACATTCTAATACCACCTTCCACGAAAACAATTACCCAAATTTGATTTCGCCGTGTTATTTTTATCCTGATAACGACTCTCCCATCAGGACATAATCCGTCACAGGCACCCGTTTCGTCGATGCGTCTTTCAACACGCATCTGCTTTCGCAAACAACAGCGAATCGTCATCTGTCTATCGTAGAAAGTGACATTAACTCCGGATCGGGTTGTTACACCCAATCCCACCGATCCATATGCCTCCAGCAATCGCACTCTATTTCACCAATCGAAAAAAAAACTTCCATCAAACTGGTGACAGCCTGCCACGAAAGAACAAGTCTGAGACGGGAAATTATTACATCACTCAATCATGGCAGCTCTTAGCTTCGGGCACTTCAGCCCCACCAAACATGCCCAAAACCACTCGAACCTCATTCTGGGGAAAAACATCACATGACCCCTTTCCTCGCATCAGACAGTAATTTGTTTTCATTTTATTTTTTCATTCCCATATTCGTGTCGTGCGGATGATGGAAAACTCCACTGAACCGGAAACACCATAACATCCGAAACTGACAGGCCGATCTACTCATCGACGACGAAGCCCCGCTCCTCGTCGTCCTCGTCGTCGTCGATCAAACGAAAGTTCGAAATGAAGCTGAAAAGCCGCTCGCTGCCGAAGTCCTTCATGCGCTACAGGTTAGTGACGCTGTTTGATTTTCTTTTCCCATTTGGTATAAGTCCGAAATTTTCTCGAACGAAAGTCGAAACGGGGTTATTCTACACTGAGAATAATAATGAGGTAAAAACAACGAAATTGTTTGGAATTTTTCATCAGGTTTTATTTAGGCGATATCCGGATCAAATTTACATGAAATATTCAATGAAATTATGCCAAATATAGCATTCCATATATATGCCTTAGATAACGCAGAAAATTACATGATTCGTCCTAGCAGTGTATCTGAAGGGACACCCATTTAAGAGAAACAATTTAAGGCCCACTAGATAGGTTTCCGCAAAAGTGCACTGCATAGAGCGCTGTGAAGAGCATAAGCTAATAAAGCAGGAGATCCAGAATGCCCAAATCTCGAGTAACTTCAGTAAGCTACTCTCAATTCGGACTCACCTTATTAGGTACCTGCCGAAGAAAAGAAACAAGTCCGCTCCCACCATCTTCAGACCCAACATTAAGTGGGTGGTTTTTTTTTCCGTTTTCGTTCATTCTTTAAAAGCTCAAAACAGCAGTTTCGGATCCTACACCCGCTTCGGTAGACTGCAGTGGAAGTTACGAGCTAAGATTCTCTCCTCAAAGTGTAGGAAAACAGACCGTTAAACCAAAAGCAAATAACAGCATGGGATCGGGCTATTAAAGGTTCCTTTTTTTTCTCTCCCTCTGCGTTGCTTTCCCCCCATTTTTCATCCCTACTTCATTTGGGGTTGGTGCGGTTTAGCTGTTTTCATCGGAGTCTGTAAATATTTGCGGGCGAAAATGGATTTCCAAATTGGAGTGATCTCTTTTTTTTTTTATTATTATGTATTTCGATTCACTGCAGGACTTGTGCTCCAACGGTTTCGCCGAGCGGGGATTACTGGAGCTTAAAATCACTCGCGAATTTATCGCGCTGCGTGAGTTGATGGGTGGGAAAGGGATTTCTGGAAAAAAAAGGTAGGATTTGCTAATTGGATAATTGTTTTGGAATGGATGACATTGGAAGCGTAGTGACTTTTTATGTTACGCTTAGTTGGAGGTAGATGTATGTATTTTCAATTAGTTGTTCTCGGAAACGGAGCAATTACCGTTTTGTAAAGCGTGTTCCACATCAAATTGCATCACGAAAACAAAACGCGATAGAAAATTACCTAGTTGATCGACAGTTTTCAGACTTTCAGACAATAAAATATAACCCATTAGTTTGCTTTTGGCATATTTATTTCATTCAACTTCACCATCTGGCTGCAGCTTCTTCTGTTCGGAAACCCACTTTATCTTCATGTCTTTCTCAGATTTGACCTCCTTGGAACGCTTCCGTAGTGTTTGTTCCATCATAGCCCAGTTCTTTTCGATGGGCCTTAGTTCTGGTGCGTTGGGGGGTCATGCCCTTGGGTACGGAAGTGACCCCGTTGGCTTCGTGACAACATTTGATTAGTGGCACGAAGCTAGATCCGGCCAGAAGATCGTAGGGCCCTCGTATTGCTTCCATAGAGGAAGCAGCCGCTTTTGTAGACACTCTTTGCGGTAGATCTTCCCGTTTACAGTCCCGGTAGTCACGAACGGTGGACTCCGTTTGCCACATAAGCAGATCGTTTGCCAACTCATGTATTTTTTGGCCAAGTTTGAAAGTTTCTGCTTTCTTATTCCTCCGGAACTTCAAACTTGCGCTGGGTGGTGTAAAATTGTAGCCCCGAAATCTGCCGGAAGTCCACCTTGACGTAAGTCCACCTCATCCACGGTGAGATAATGAGGGTTCATCAGCATCTGGGTGTACAGTTTCCGAGCCCGTGACTTTCCCACCGTATTTTGCCGTTCGTCAACGAAAGACTTGGGTAGATTCAACTTTTTGGCCACATCCCTGGTCGAAGCATTGGGTTCGCCGGGTAAGATGGGTCGGTGGAGAGGTACATATTTAATTGTGATCCAAATTATTCGTTCGCCATGTTCGTCGGGCCACCCTATCTTGGAACAAATAAACCACTGTCCCATTTTGTAAGTGACTCCAGCGACATCCGTACTGTTGGTTTAATCGGTCCAAATCGGCTTTCCAGCATTGTAAAACATCTCCTAGTTTTCCAATGAAAAACCACTATCACATTTTGTGAGTGGCCCCAATAGCATTCTTACTGCTGGTTTAAATCGGTTCAAATCGGAAAGCGCTCCTAATTTTCAAATATTTAACTTGACAGCTTATCGTTAACCAAAACGAACACTGCTGCTGCCCAATCCTGTTATCCAAAATCCCAGTGATTTCTCGTGGCAGTGCAGTGCAGTAAACATATTCCTACCCTTTCCTTACTTGACCTGCATTCGGACATGGCCCTAGTAGCACACTTGTTGCCATTCGGTTGAGATAACATAAATATTACTTGCTAAGTCATAATTAAGTGACTACAACTAATAATGACCATAGTGTACTACTTGGGGGCCGGCGCCGGTATTGCCTTAGTTTGGGATCCCCAGGCTTTACACATTGAAGATGTATGTTAGTCCCAAGCATCATCTTTTGGTTCTTTGTGAATTAACAGCTGATCTGGCAATAACGGAGTAGCAACCTCGGACGGTCAATCATGCCCATGCTCATGCTCACATCCCTGGTCGAAGCATTGGGATTCCGCTTAAACGCTATCAAGACACGCTTGTGATCCTGATCACTAATATAACATTCATTCTTACCACATTTTTCCTTCGTTTGATGGTTAAAGTTTTGTAGTAACGCTCAATAACGTAGCAATATGTAATGAATGTTATTATTATTATTTTTAATTGCCTGTAATAGAATAGAAGCTTCATTGATCGATTGGATTTCTTGATTCGACGCCTTGCCGAAAATCACTGAGGTTTTGTATAATATACGACCGGTTGATGTAGGCTAAGATTAACCGTTTGACAATTATCTGGTTAAACATGTTAGATTAGTTTCGTTGCTTCATAGGGCAACATTGCAACGTAGGTGCTGCTCTAACGGAACGTTGGATCGGTACACAAAGCAAACAAATCGATAGGAATTCATATAAATGTCGTATAAAAATTTGCCAGAAGATATTATTGCAAATTCCATACGATTATCTAATGGAAAGAAGTTCATAGGATAATCGTATGAAAATTTCCCTCACAGAAAAAAAAGTCGCAATCGGGATTCGAGCCATGAACCTCGAGTTCCAGAGACGAGCCAGAATCCCACGAGACTATACACGCTTGATAAGTGATGTCAATTGAAAGTGTATAAGAGGCATGTTCTTCTCGACCAATGCAACAATAATCAATTCATACGATTTCGTGGTTCATAGTTCCTAACGTATGAAAAGCGTACGGGTAATTGTATAGAGTGTATAGATAAGTAAGAATGTTAGAAAATTCTATGATTTGCTCTTTACAAAACTTTTGGTGGTCGTAGAATGGGTTTAAATGTTGGTATGATGAAAGGGCAACGACAGTGCTGGCAGTGGAGATTGTGTTGATATGATCGACTAGACTATGATCGATATGACTTGGCAGTGCTAACTGATTGAAGCTACAATCTCGAAAATAAGTCGAGAAATGATGAAGTTATTAGCGTTTAAAATGTTTCAAATATTCATGATGATCGCCGATAGACGTAGTCTAGGTTCAAATAGCGTGGGGGTTGTTAGACCAACATGTGAGAAAATCCAATTGTATACTCTATTGAAAGCAGCTCTGTAAAGGGCCGTGTGGTTTGGATTATGATACGGACATAGTATTATTTGCTACGATGGTTGAGAGGGCTACTATCTTTATGGCGTAAAAAATAGTTGAAGATCTGCTAGAAATATGAAAATTTTTTACAAGTCCACGAAAGGATTCTTTTAAGAATATGTAACTGTATGAACATCATCATGTAAATTGGTCATCAATTTAAGGGGAGATATGCAGTTAGAATGACCAAAAAATTCAATTTTTTTTTTGCATGAAAAGTTAGTAAATTACCCCTAGAATACGCTCCTGAAACCTTTTTTTCGGCATTCGAACTCCAAGTGTTTCTCGCGCCTTTTTGCCTTTTTCGCGCGCAGCAGCTATGAAGGGACGTTTAAAACTTTCAACGCGTTTTTTTCAAAACAACATTTTTGGAGTTTATGCCGGTAATAACTCGAAAACTTATTATTCGATTTGCAAAAGGTGCAAATATTTTTTTTTACTTCTTTTATTCAATTCATCTCTTAACTGTAAATGTAAATAATTTAATTTTTTTAGGTTAGCAGGTTTCATATAAAAATTGCGACCTGGAGAGCCGGCACAAGCAAAATACAATGACTTTTTCAACGCACTCTAACGGCCGCCATTTTGTTGAAAACAATTTGAAAAATATATTTTTTTACACTACATGGATACACTTATAATTTAAAAAAAGTTTCGATTGATTTGAGTAAAAACTTCTCCATGAAAAATAATTTTCAAAAATGAGTTTTTTTTCTCGTTCTAACTGTATATCCCCCCTTAGACGATCAATTCTCGCGTTACTTTTCAAAAGGACCTATCTAACAATTTGCTTATCCCGAGGAAAACGAGGTTGAAGAATATGAAAATATTTTTTGAAAATGTTTGAAACTGGAAACCCATTCAATTGCTGTTGAGGGCAATCATTGTTGTTGAATTTGCTACAGTAATGGTTTTTGTAGCATTTTATGTTAAAATAACAACGAAAACATCAAAAATGTTAGATAGGACATTTTGCTTAACCGAACTGTACGTTGGTCGTGCCACATAGGACATTTTATTCCAATGATAGCTACATATGTCATTTCAATTTTTATTATCATTCTATTAGTAAATTAGAACATAACACATAGCAATAGAGATTGCTTTCTCTTTCACACACGCATTTGCTTCCCGGTGAAAACAATCCTATTCTTTCTACGTGCCTTCTCGTAGATCAGGTCTGGCAAATTCGTATTTAGGGCATTGCCACACAATGTGGCTAACGTCTTGGTAGGCAGTGCTACAGCCGCAAATACATGATTGTTAAAATAAGAGGTTTCTGGCATTTACCCATAAATTCGACTGTAAAGAACTACTGCACTGGGTCATAATGAAATGTGTGATAGTGAAAGTTCACAGAAAAAAAGTTGATATTAAAACATATATTTAGAGCATACCATCTATAAATATTTGAAAACAAAAATACCTCTCCACTCTGTTTTGGTTGTATCCGAAGACCGCTTCCTCACGCTTGCTGTTAGGTTTCCAATTATTGAACGTTGTGCTGGGATGGTATCCGAACATTCAACAATTTCCTCGTCATCACAGAGCGGGTCGTTTATGTTTCCAATGCTTACCGTTACCGGGATAGTTTCTACATACACTTCCTCGATGCTATCTTCTTGTAGAGGATCCCGCGAAGGATCTGGCGACAACGCAACTTTGCTGGCTACCACATACAGCAACTTCCTCAAATTGTGTTGCTGATGATTGATCCGGGTGTGATGAAAATATTGTTGTGGCTGCGGCTGCAAGAAACGACCAATATTCAAGATATATTTTGATTTATATATCCTTATTTTAAGGAACTAATACACTTACCGAGGAGCACATCGAACGCAGAATTATTAATTCCTTCCGACATTGTTGGAACGGTATTTTGAACTTTCTCCAATCGAACGACCGAAGTACGGATTTGCTTTGTTATGTTTGTTCTGACACTTCAGACGTTTAGCGCGACAGGTAAACTGATCGTCTTATCAAACAGTAGAGCATCGCTATTGCGAAATCAGACATCGGACGTTTTGTTGATTTTCAATTTTCTTAATATTATGAAAAGATATCAAAATGCGTGTTTTAACATAATGTTGATAAGTGCATTAGCAATAGTGTGCATTAATTAATTCAATTTGTTTACATTTGTTACATAGGACCTTTTGAAAAGTTACGCGAGAATTGTGTGCAAGAATTCTATAAACCCTTCTAATGGATCGCAGCAAGCGATGGCCACAAACGGTTGGATTTTTGTGAGCTGTCACGTTTTTTCTCGTTTTTCCGCGTTTTTGATTTTTAATTTGCAAATGAATTTATGCGTTTTGAAATGATGGTGATAGTGGACCAAGAAGAATCGCCCATAAAAATGGCTGGGGTCGTTATTGGCCAAATAAACTGTTGGCACAAAAATCATTGCTGCACATCCGAAAGAAGATTTAGATAAAACTATGTTGCATGACCCGTTTGATTTAGTGTACTTTGAAAAATCACTGGTTACAATGCGAATAAAATATCCGGATCATTGGCGGATTTCAGGTGATTGGGAAACTAGGAGAATTTAAAATTAACACTTCATTTGATCACTTTTAAAAAAATAAAAGAAATAAAACCTTGAAACACTTATTCAAATTTTCGCTAGTAAACGCGAGCAAATTCCTTTTAATTCTACTATGAGCTTATCTTTTGACAGATAGGCCTATTTCGTCTGCTACTTACAGACTTCTGCAGTGTCGAGTGCTCGACTTGAGGGAAACATCACAGAAGGTCTAGTATTTATAGTAGGTTTGTTGGTACCGCGGTATTTCCCTTTTCCTTTGATATCTACTGAAGGCTACGTGGGTTCCCCGTGTCTTCTTAAGGTAGATACCAAATCCTCCCTATCTCCAACGGTTGCATGGACGTGGCCAAGTGAGTGATCGAGGAGTGTCTTCGTGAAGATTATTGCGTGAAGAAACGTATCAGTATCTGGTTTCGTTTCATGGTGACATGCAATGTCTTTAACGAATTATTCCTCATCGTAGCTCCATCCACGAGGTGTGAAAACGTCAATGCTAATGCAAATGCTAATGCTAAAGGAATTCTTTAAACCCTTATTAATTTCCCAAAATGTTTAAAAGTTGACTTCAAACTCATGATATTATTTAAAATAGCTTACAGAATTATTCCCTCTAATCGCTGCTCTGATACTTTTCAATTTCTCTTTCAATCTCACTTTCTCAAAAATATTTGACTCCTATTGCAAGGTAGGGACTCTATCCCACGTACTAAAACGAACAGAAACACTTGTATGCACTGATTAAAATTTGCAGAGAGCATTACCAATATTGAACAACTTGTTATAATAAATTATGTTTGTAATAGGGGAATCATAACATTCCAGCAACAGCGTTCCGCTTGGGGATGTTAGTTCCTAGGTTAAATTGGTGCACTGTTGAGCGACCACGTCGGAATCCGAACTGATCGTCGAGCAAGATGTTAAGCTCGTCGGCAGACGAGAGAAGCCGACGCTGTCTCAAACAGTTTCAATACTTCTAAGATAAGGCTGATGGGCCTACAGCTCTTGGAATATGAAGGATCTTCCCCAGGTTCCTGGATGGGGATGACTTTGGCTGACTTCCAACGCGAGGGGAAGTAGCCAAGTCGGAGGCATTGGTTGAAAACTTGATTGCTTGAGCTCCAAGTTCATAATGTTATCGGAACCTGGAGATAAGTCAACAATTCGTCAGCTGAGATCTCCAACTCCACTGTGAAGTCATTGGGGCTTATATAGATGTTAGTCATAAGCGCGCTAACGGCAGCTTTGTGCGGACTGACGATGTTATGCCCGAGATTGTGGGAGCTGACGAAGTGTTGACTTATCTCAGCAGCCTTCTTTGCAGGAGTTATCAAGCAATCCTTAGAGCCATTGCTGCCTAGTGGGACCAACGGAGGGATGCTTTGGCTTAGTTTTCAAAAAATTTGTCAGCCTCCAGAACGGCTTTGCACAATTTAGGAGAGAACGGATTTTGTCGGTATTTTATTGTTATTCTTAAGCTCCACCATTCTGGCCATAATAATTTTTGTCACTCGATTACAGTGACTTTTAAGCGTTGGCAAACCAGTTCGCTGGTATTGCCTTCGAATGGCGTTTCGCAATTGTATTAAATGTTTAGTGGCTTGGGTTTAGAGTTGCTCACCTGATCAATCACCGGTACATGTTGCTCCCGGGCCTGGGAGATCGCTTGCTCGATGCTCTGCAGCTGCCGGATCTGCTCAATCGGGTGGGAGTATGCGAGGCCAGAATGTTGTAATGGCCCTCTTCCAGGTCCTCCTGTAGAATGATGCCGTTTAGGTTGCGCTGGGTGTTCCCCCAGGTTTACTGTTTTGCATTTAGGTCGCCAGCGATTATAAATTGCCCTTGCCTCCGAGTAAGCTCGCGGATGTTGTTTCGTATGACCCTCGTTGTTCCGTTGGTGGTACTGGCTTACTTGGGGCAATAGGCCGCGATGATGGTGATAGAGCTGGAAGCTCTGAAGCATGTAGCAATTGATGTTGTTACGCAGGGCTATCGCGACACCTTTTTCATCAGAGCCGCAACGATCAAGTCAAGTCCAGGAATGGAGACGCTAAGTTCGGGCTTAAGGTGCGTCTCCGTGACGATGGCGATAACTTTGTTCCGGATGGAACAAGCATTCGAAATAAGAATGTTGATAGTGCGTTTACGGTCCATACTTAAAAATATACGTCGTCGTCACGGATGTGGCAGCTTTTAGCTGTTCCTCCTTCGAGCGGCAGGAACGTAGGTGGCGGTAGAGTTCTTGTACGAATTCGACCATTTGCTCCGAGTCGTAGAGCTGTCCATCGACAGGTGGTTGCGTGAAGGTTCTGCATCTCGGATTGCCACAGCCTGGAGGAGGAGCCGGGTTGGGGTGGCGAGGGAGTAGATCCACTTTTTACGAAAATTGAGTAACTTTTCCGTGTGAAAAAAGGGATAGTAATACGAAAGAAAGAGAGGGTGTTTTGAGCGTGAATAGCAGTGATGGACAATAGACAGGATGTCCTGCTCAGCTGTCAAACAGAAGTCTAATCATTTGTTTTGGTTGTTTGTTTTGATGTTAAGCACCGAAAATATCTGAAAGAGCTAATAGACAACGGAAATACTGTCGAAAAATCTAAAAAATATCATTGGTCAAAGCATTTTTTTTATTCATTTTGCGGTTATACATGGTGTGTCGGTTGCAGAGAACAGACAAAACTTACAATATTGACATTATTTTGACTGCTGAGATGTTGTCTACGTGAAAAAGTGGTTCTTGCCATAGCACTATGGTACGAATGGACAAAATCGCTATGGTACGAATACGCGACAAAAATCGATAACTCGAAAACCATTAGCTTTAGACAGATAGTGTCTTCAGGAAATTTAATTTTTAAAAATAAGATCTATCTTTTGGTTTGGATGATGAGTAGGGTGGCCCTATTATGTTCATAATAAATATTTCAACTTAATATTCCTATGATTTAGAGGATTTTTTGCTTCTACAGAATTGTAGATATTTTAATTTAATCAAACTTTGCTGAATAAATTTAACTTCTATCTCATCTACGTATCGAGTATACGCGCTATCTTTGGCGATAGTACAAACTAACAACATTTGAATGGACCGTTTAATGCGTAATCGATGAAAGAAACTGCAAATGCTATGTCTGTTTGTCTGTGTTGACATATTCACATTTGTTTACTTTCTTACGCTTAACGTTAACACACTACCGCCATCTGTTCAGCTTTAGCATCCATCACAGTGTGCTCCGTACTTAAAATTTCATTTCGATCTGTCAATTCGTTCTGATGTTTACAAACCATTTGAAGTTGACATGTCAGTGTATATTTTAACAAAGGAAAAATATTGTGCAGTGATTTTTTTGTTTTTTTTTGGAAGGTTTATCGCCCACTGATATCCATGCAAAGATGGTGAAAGTATTAAAGGAGTCTTCTTCTTCTTTCCAGCCGTTCACCGATGTGTTGTGGAGTTTACACACCAAATCCTAGATTCGATGTTCAGTAAAGAAATGTACAGTAATAATAAGTAAAATGAAGTTTTGAGAGAATGATCAGTATAAAAAATTAAATTTAGATATATCTATCAAAGAACTGCAAGTTTTCGGTAGTTCATATGAAAATATTATTTATTTCAAAGATGTATCTTGTAAGCTAATGAGCTGTCATTGAGCATTCACTGTTCAGTAAATGTTTTACTGATTTTCAGTTAAACCATAATAAATACTGACGCGGAATGTAAAAATCACCAGAGTTCTTTACTGAACGTTTCAGTATATACCACACTTGTCAAACCTCTGCCATTTTCGAGTGCTAAAGCGGTTGAAGCAGAGGTAAGGATTTGAATTCATATAATATAGCAATAAGTGCAAAACTGTGATAATGAAAGAGATGTTGGACATACTAGAGGTAACGGATGCCAAAGTAAAGGAGCTTGTTAGTAAGTACAGTTCAAACGTTTTCAAAATATTCTCATTTTTAACACTCCAACAAAATGGATATCGATAACATCTAATTTTGGATTAATTGATTTGTTTTTTTTTTTGTAGAATACGGCTCCGGGATTCGTTGAAGAATCCATTCGAAAGAATATAAAACTCAATGTTTTGAAAAATATCTTATAATAAAGGCAATAAACGAATAATTATTCTGCACTTCATTTTTTATCATGCATTCTGATATTGAATAAGCCTAGGGCCCCTGCGTTTCTTCCATATTGAAAGGACAGTTTCCCTTTGCATTGTCCCCAAGGGGTGGATTGCTCGGCACACTTTTCTCCTGTACTATTTTTTGTTTTTGAGTGTGTCAACAAGCGGTGCAATGTTCTGGGAGTTCCCGTAATGTGCCGAAGGTGCCGATGTGTTGACAGCCCAATTTTTTATTTTTTGCTGAGCCTGGCAACCAGGCAACCCATATTGGCAAGGTTGCTGGTTTCATATTTCTTGAAGCTCAACTGTCAAAAGTGTGCCACAAATGCGGTATGGATTGAAAATCGAAGTGCAGCTGTTAGGAAACATGTTCGCCTAATGTGTAAGACATCGTGGCTGGCACACTATTCTAAGCGACTTACCCTTGATTGTCCCTCTGTAGAAGAGAAAAATGAAATAACCGAAACAAATGTAGAATTCTGCCGCGTTCCCAATTTACATTTTTTGTTTTGTAAATTTTACCGAATTTCGGTGTTGATTGATGATGTGTTCAGTACTTTTTAGCAGCTATCAATGCTTCCATATTCACCGATTTTTTCTGTTAATTTGATTGAACTTCGGTATTGCTTACTGAGTTGTTCAGTCATTTATGACAGTTGAGAGTTCATCACTAGTTTAACGATCGTTCAGTAAAATCACTTTTATTGAACTGCTTACTGAACACTCATCTGTTTGAAAGTCAGTTGAACTTTTACTGACTTCACTTGATGTGTAAGCGTGGCCGTACAAGCGATGAAGACCATCCACGCTCAGGACGTCCAAAAAGTGCATCAACACCAGAAATCATAGTGAATGTATAGGACATGGTTTTGGAAGATCATCGATCGATTGTGGATGTGATGTGAACCAGGCACTTCGGCTCCGAAGCGAGTTCATGTTCAAAAACTGGCCAAGAAGGTTTTGACGTCAGTTTTTTGGGATAAAAAAGAATTTTGCATGCTGATGCTGATAAATTTGCAACACCATATAGGAATTCTAGCATTTACTTCGAGAGATTAGCTTCTTGAGCTCTATTTATTATAAATGCATCCTTCAAAGTGGCTGTCTCAACACAAGAGTATTAAAACGCAATTTCCGCAACAAAACCTCGACTGAAACCCAAAACGCCTGCAAAAATTTGGCGAAGCAAAACAAAACAATCGGCTTTTTTGCCAAGCGTAGCCAAGCTATAACGACTGAACTGTCAAGTTACCGTGGCACACATGGGAACCTTTTTGGCACCATGGTTGAAACACCCGGGTTCATTGTAACGTATAGAGGCACACTAAAAAAAATTCGGCACAAGTGATTTCGTGCTGAGCGGCTCACCCCTTGGCGTTATCTCAGTAGGTTTTGTTTCCAGCTAGTGTGTTTTGGGAAAACTATAACGTTACCCGAGTTTCGTCAAATTTTGTAAATTTCAACTCAGCAATGTTACGTTAATTGATCCTGGCTTGAACAATTAACATGGATTCTCGTGTAATCTTTGAATTGATCCTGAATTTTCTGCATAAGTCTAAGGATTATCATCTATTATTTTGAACGTATGTAAACAGCATCTTATATTGACTATAATTCTTGGCTTGAACTGAAATTATAATGTATTCGAAAATTGGAATTTGAATTTTAATTATAGCGAGGACCTGATCCTGCTTGCTGTCGAACGGGAACGTTTCTGGGCTCTTCGAATCCGAAATCTGACTCGACGTCCTGCAAACCCAAAATGTTGGAGTAATCTATGGGAGAACACAAGACTTCAACTCGATGTATTGACCTGCTATTAATGGGTGCATCATCTTAAAACACACCATACCATGCCTTATGCATCCTACCATCCATAAATGCTCCCAACCATCATAGCTTTTCGCTATCTCGCTAGCGAACTTCCACTCTCTTTCAAAATCTAATCTCTCCAAGCTTTAGCTTAGCAGCTTCTTCCGTTGGCCAACCAAAGCCTATTTCTCACATTCAGATGTCGCCGTTGTACCATTTTCTAAAGCTTTTCGCCTCCTAAAAGCCCAAGACGGATGGGTGCGACCCAACCCGACGATCCTCCTCTCAAACGCACATCTTGCATTCCGATTTTCCTCAACTTCATCCTGCTCGCACAATCAGCTGTGGCAACGTCTTCTCTTCGATTTTCTCTCGACATTCATTTTCTGCGCTCGGAAAGTTTCAAAACAAAACAAAACAGAGAACAGCCGAAAACGAACGCAACCAATGGTTCTGTAGTGGTGCAACTGGTCCCTCACTGTTGACGGACTGCTGACGGCTGGGTGGTTAGCTACAGAGAGCGCAGCAGTAGTGTGTGCAGAGAATGGGAAAGAGCCGACCAAAATCGCGCGCTTAGCTGTGCGAACGAAAAAACGTTGCCGCTGAGGCCTTTGAGTCCGAGTCGGTCGGTCAGTGTTGTTAGTTTGAAGCTAGAGTTATATCGGCGAGGGACGTAATTATCGGGTCCGTATTGGCTCGGCGAGTGAATTTTAAGTGTGGGTCAAGAGTGAATACGTGATATTTAATGGAAAATTTGTAGCTGGTTGGTGGAAAAGTTATCGAGCTTCGTTTGAATGGGCTGGAAAGTGTCAGGGAGGACACAAAAGGATCAAACGATAGCACCGTGTTTGAAAATTGAGAGCATCTTCGGGTGTGGATGTAGTTGTGCTACATCGGTGGCTTGGAATAGGATAAAGGTATTTACGTACCCGAGAAGAATGATATGAAGCTGGTTTGCCGATGAGTGTGGTGCGTTCTAGATGTTGTGGAAGTGACGGTTATTCCTTTTTTGTTGCTATTTTGAATCGATCGTAGTTGGCAAGTGAGCTGATAATATTTGCAACCGAAAGAATCACCGTGAATGTCAGCTCGGAAAGTGGGTAACTTGATCCTGTTGATATCCATAGTAGTCAGTCAACCATGCAACTGTCACCGTGAGTGCTAAATTTGAAGTGAGAGTGCAATATAAATTCAGTGGAAGCAACAGATGTGCTGAATTAGTGCTGCGAAAAAACACGTTTTAATTTTGCATTTGCGTCGGATCCTGTTTGCTCGTACACGCGTACATCTGCTCCGGACGGTGCAGTTGGTGAAAAGCCGGTTGACATACAAAAGATCGGCGACCGTGTGTGTCGTTTTTTCAGGGACAACCGCTCTCGAGAAATTAAAGTGGAAAAAAAATCATCAAGAACCCTTCTTGCACGAGAAGAGGATTTCGCTGATCAAGGCTGAACCGAAGGTGGACATGTGACCTAAAAGGATAATCACGTATCTGCCGGTTTCTGTTTTTGTTATTGTTGCGTACCAACGTACCAACCTGATGAGAGGATCGTGCGAGCAGCTGCTGGATGGACACGAGGACGACTCGATGAGGATGAGGTAGGGCTTTTGCGTTCCCTTTCTGTGACGCACGTACAATGACCGACAACATTGACAGTACGCGGACGGTATGCGGGAATGTTGACGTTTAAGGGGAAGGACGAAAGAAGCAATTATCGTTTCTCATAATTTATAATGTGTCCCCATTTACTGACAGACGCTTCCTGGGAATATGGAACGTGACATTTCGAGGATGACTGTTGCGACCGCATGCCGAGCATGGGAATTTATCCCACATGGCAGCGGGGGACGATGGGGGGAGGCTTTGCTATGGTTTGCGCTGTAAGGAAGTGTGGGCTCACAGGACTTGATTGGCGGGATGGAATAAGGTTAATGGAGCCCGATGAATAATGTATGATTTGAGTATGCTGCAACTGAAGTGATTTCGAAAATAGACTTGTTGGGTAGTATGCCCGTGTCTAGGACAGGATTTGATGGCTGGTAATGAACATACGTGTCCCAATTTACTGTCAGAAAATGCCACTTAAGATTGTTCTAATTGACAAACGTCAGCAATCTTGAAGTTAACGTTTATTACAAACAGGCAGTATGTGCGCGGTTTGCAATTCAATCTTTTAATTCTTGAAGGATCCGATGTCAACCGGGAGTATCAAAAAGTGTTTGTGAAAAACGGAAGCTATAAGTTTGCAAATTGAAATATCGAATTGAAGAAATAAAATTGAAAGTAGTTCGATTAAAAACGTATTCATAACCCAAAGACTTTGATGAATATCCATAGAATAACGGAATTGAATATAATACAGTGCGTTGCGTAATTTGTATACAGGAGCTTTAGGGGCCGGGAAAGGATCTTATGATAGTCCGAGATTCCTCCCCGTCTGGAAGGAGGGGAATAAATTTCTGCATAACTCGAGAACCAATCAAGTGGAACCAAATTTGGCAAATGGAAGTTTTTGAAGGTAGTTTCTATGGTAGTTGAAGACCCCTCCTCTCTCTGAAAAGGTGGGCTCTCATACAAATGAAACGCAAATGTCTGCATAACTCGAGAACCAATCAAGCAAATTTGGCATATGGGGGTTTCTGGAAGCAAGAAGTGATTCTATGGTGGTTTGACACCATTTTCCCCTCTGGCTTTCCCCCTTTGGCTCCTATTCAAATGGAACTCAAAGTTCTGCATAACTCGAGAACTAATGAAGCAAATGGAACCAAATTTGGCATGTGGGGGTTTTTGGAGGCAGGATTTCAATATACATATATGTATATAAAAATGAATTTCTGTCTGACCCTTATAGACTCGGAAACTACTGAACCAGTCGGCGTGAAAATTTATAGGCAGGGGTTTTAAGGACCGGAAAAAAATCTTATGCTGGTTTGGGACCCTTCCACCCTCTGTAAGGGGGACTTTCATACAAATGAAACACAAATTTCTGCATAACTCAAGAACTAATCCAGCAATCCGAACCAAATTTGGCATGTGGAAATTTTTGGTAGTTTGAGATCCCTTCCCCCACTGAAAAGAGGGGCTTTCAAAAATGAAAATAGCAATTTCTGCATAACTCGAAAACTAATCAAGCAAATGAAGCCAAATTTAGCAAGTGGAGGTTTTTGATTGCAAGAAATGTTTCTATGGAAAGAAGGGCTCTCATACAAATGAAACACTAATTCCAACCAAACATGAGAATTATTCAGGCAACTAAAATACAAAATGTGTATTTCTCGGGTAAGAAGCATGTTCTGATTGTAGTTTAGACTCCTTTTTGTCAAGAAAAGGAGATGCTAGAGCAACTCTCAGTGCTACATTATACACGAGAAGTTAATCTTAGGTTATGCAAAAGACAATTACGTTCAAACTGACAGGATACGGCGTAGTTCGAAGATGAAGTGTCTTTTTATAAAATGCGTCAGTACAGAAAGAAAAACCATGATAGAAACTACCAATCATATGGTTCAATTTGAAATACACACCTACGTTTGTTTCCAGAAAATAATTTCGTTTTGTTTTGCTAAGATAATATACTGATATGTAAACATAGTAGTATAAAATACTATGGCCTCTTAAAATTTATGGTAGTTTTCACGAAAATTCAGTAGTTTATACGGCAGTTATAGTAGATTGCCATAGTAGTTTTAAAAAAAATGACGCAATCAGCCAAAATAGTAGGAACTACCACTATATCCTCATCAAAAAACTCCCCGAGAGTACCTTGTCTTTCTTGGTAAAACTATTTTACAGACGTGTTCATCTGCCATGGGTCTTCCCTCAGCTCAGTAGGTAAAGGCACAGCTATAAAGCAACACCATGCTAGAGGCGGCTGGGTTCGATTCCTGGTCTGGTCTAGGAATTTTCGTTAAAGAAAGTTTCTCGATTTCTTGCACATAGGGTCACAATTAACTAATGCAAAAATGGCACCTGGCATCGAAAGCTCTCAATTAATAACTGTGAGAGTACGTTTAGAACACTAAGTTGAGAGTAAGCAATAAGCTAATTGTGAAGCCAATAATCTTGAAATGCTAAAAAGAAGAAGAAGTTCATCTGGCATACTTTCCAGATAACTGGAAAAATGCAAAAGTCGTACCTATTTTGGAGCCTGACAAAAATCCAGCTGAAGCTTCTAGCTATTGACCAATCAGTTTGGTTCCTTCAATAAGCTTTGAATAGAATTGTGACTAGAAATTAGAAGAAAAATTAGTATTCTCCATTTAATTCCAACTACCTTTGCTTATCTTCGACAGATACGCTTATTTCGTCTACAATGTGCAGACTTCTTCAGTGTCTCGTACTAATAACTCGAGGATAACTCGAGTTAACTCGAGAGAAGTCGAGTTAGTATGAGACACTGAAGAAGTCTGCACATTGTAGACGAAATAAGCGTATCTGTCGAAGATAAGCAAAGGTAGTTGGAATTAAATGGAGATTACTAATTTTTCTTCTAATTTCTAGTTACAGGCATTCCACTAAACAGCTCAAACCTTCTAGAATTCATAGAATTGTGCTTCAAATCAATACAAACTCAATTTCTGCTTATGAATAGTTTGGATTTCGCCATGGGCATCCAACTACGTATCAACTTTTGAGAGTTAGAAATTTAATTCGTTCAAACAAAGATGAAGGCTGCTCCACTGGAGTTGCTCTTCTAGACATAGAAAAAGCATTTGTTCAGGTTTGATTGTGAACTGGAAAACATAAATTTTCCGCTTTATATCATGAAATTAGTTCAAAAGTACCTAACTGATAGAACTTTGCCAGTAAATTATCTGAATTCTGAATTCGATCAATTGCCTGTGAGAGCTGGTGTTCTTCAGGGTAGCATTCTTGGGCCAATACTGTATAACATTTTTACTTCAGATCTCTCTAATTTACCTCAGGGCTGTCACAAATCTTGCTTTGCTGATGAAACCGGCATTTCCGCTAATGGAAAAAGTTTTCATGTTATATCCAGGAGGCTACAAAAAAGCTTGGACATTTTTGCAGATTATTTCCAAAATGGAAGATTTCTTCTAATGCTTCCAAAACTCAACTTATAATATTTCCACACAAGCCTAGAGCTGTATTTTTGAAATCAAGTTATAGTCAGATAGTGATAGCACGGAGTTCCAATTTCTTGGACAAATCGACTAAAATATCTTGGACTGATACTTGATCAATAATTTACTTTAAAGAGATCACATTCAGGGCAAATGTAATGTATATATGCACTGTTTATATCCTCTTATAAGCAGAAAATCGAAACTTTGTTTGAAGAACAAACTTCAAATATTCAAACAAATTTGCAAATGCTTTGTCAATATGGTCTAGTTGGTATGCTTCTAGAAAAAAATCACTTCAAAAAATTCAGAACAATGTTTTGAAAATGGTTTTGTAACTGCCACCCTGGTTCAGTACTTTTGAATTACATAGAATTTCGAACGTTGAAGCTCTAGGGTAAATATCCAACAAAATAATAAACAACTTTAGACAAAAATCATTGCAATCTTCAATTGCAATGATCAATTCTCTCTATAGATAAGAAATTGTTTTAGGGAATTAACTGTTATTCTCAAACGCAGGCAAAAAAAAACCCTGTTAAAAATACTGAATCGACAAGGTAAAAAAAAGTAATAATATTAACACAATCTATATAATAAAAATGAGTTGGGGTTTCCTTTGTCACGATTTCTCGCGAGCGCAAAGCCCGATCAGCGTTAAATTTTGTATGTAGGGATTTTTGGGGCCGGAGAATAATCTTATGATTGTTTGAGACCCCTCCCTTCACTGGAAAGGAGGGCTACGATACAAATAAAACACAATATTCTGCATAACTCGGGAACTAATCAAGCAAACGGAACGAAATTTAGCATGTGGTGATTTTTTAAGACCAAAAATGTTTCTATGCTGTTTTGAGACCCCTTCCCATCCTGAGGGGGGGGGGGGGGCTCCGATACAAATGAAATACACTATTCTGCATGACTCGAGAACTAATCAAGCAAATGGAACCAAACTTAGTATGTGGTGGTTTTTAAAGACGCTCGTTGCAACGCTCGCACCGGGTTCAGCGAGTGATCTATAAAAGGTTCAATAACTTTTCCTAAGCTGGCAAAAGTGTTTATCTGCCTTCGAACCTACATCAGTTCAGTAAACCACGAGTTAAAAAACTGATCTGAGATCAATGAATCCAATTCGATTTGGCTATACTTGTAAAAGCTATGAACAAAAACCACTAATCGCAACAATTCGATATAATTTCCATCGCCACTGGACTCAGTTCTATGAAAATGGTGTAAGAACCAACTTCGCACCCACATACTTTCTTTATAAAAATAGAATCGCAATACAAATGAATAAAGTCTGGAACGCACAAAAATTGGTCAACTTCAAATTTGTGTATTTCTGTTAAAAATGCATTTAAAAAACCCTGAAATGCTGCATTTGGAAGTTGAGTGTATAAACAATGGTTGCTATGATGAGTTTTCACCGTTTGCTCTCCAGTTTTCAAAATGACGTCCAAGCAAGACGTAGCGGCAAAATATAAGCGGAATCCTAACCTCCCCATCCGGGACGTTGCTGGCAAGCTCAGTGTCTCCCATACTACTGTACAGCGGGCGAAGACACGAGCCGGGTTGTCGACGCTCAAGAAGCTAAAGGTGGCGAACCGAGATTACAAACAAAACGCGTCGGGGATGCAGCGATCCCGAAAGATGTATACGAATATGCGAATAAATTATGTGGAGACAGATTTCAAGCAGCTTCCGGGACAGGAGTTTTATACCGCATCATGAAAAGGGAAGGTGCTCGAAATTTTCAAAACCATCAAACTAACGAAGTTGTCGAAAAAATTCCTCGTCTGGTAGGTCATATCACGTGTGGTCTAAACGGTGGCAGTTTCACTACTACGGGAACCACCAATCAAGAGATCTACCCGTGCCTGGAAACCTGTGTCTGATACCATTCTTGAAGCAACATAATAGAACTGTGCTGTTCTGGCCGGACTTGGCGAGCTACCACTATGGGAAAAAGGCAATCGATTGGTACGATGCGGTACTCAAAGATCGCAACCCTCACAACAGTCCAGAACTTCGCCGAATCTAAAAAAACGAATAAATTCATGGAAAACTAGCAGCAGTTTAAATCTATCTGGCGTTCGGCGGCGTATAAGGTCGATTAAACCACTGTGCAAAATTTACCAGAAGGGGTTAAGCGGAAGGCACGGCAGTTCGGATTTGGAAAACCAAAAGAATTAACGAACATTTTTTCTTTTAAATATATGAATTGATCTACCAAAAGAAAAATAAGAAGATTTTTGTGTTATGAATTTTGGTCGACCAATTTTTGCGCGTTCCAGTCTTTACAATGGACAGAGCTCTTCCGAATTTCATAGATGTCCCGCATCGTAACCACATCGAGGAGCATCCAAAGTTAGTCCGTAAGCTTCTCAAATCAATTGGGGTGTTCTGTAAACCAAGCTTTCCTTAGTTGTGACATCGTACATCTCTTATCAGCCGCTCCAGTAAGCCTTCCATTTTCGGACTCATCAGCGTCACATGCATTGATACATCAGAACCAGTTCTCTCTCAACTGCGTGACTTAAGATGACCCCGGTGGGGTCTGGAAGCAACCAATAAATTTGACGCTCCTGCCTGAGCCCACAGTCGGTTCTGGTGACATTTCGGCCAAATTCATCTTATACGAAAACGTCACTTCCCGAGCAGGAGAAAATCACATATGAATACCTAATTTTGATCGCGATAATTGGCCTTGGTATTAACGAGCACAGCATAAGTGGGAAAATACCTAAGCAAAATACCTAAGAACTGCAAGCAAAATATCTCTTAAATAAGAAAACTTGATATTTGGGATACCTGGAAACAGGCGTAGCCAGGATTTCAAATATGGGGAGGGTGAGCTAATTTTTAGAGAGAGAGAGAGAGAGAGAAAATAACATTCGTTTAGTTTTGTTTGTTTGTTTCTTTTAATTACGTGCTGGAAATTATTATACTTACTTTTAAAAACTTTCGAATGTCCATTTATGGTACTTCTAGATAAAAATGAATCAAATACCTGCTTCAAGCTGCTAATAATTCACAAAAACCTTTGCGCAATTAACACATCATTGTCCACTAAATTCACCAGCAGAGCCACTTTTTCGAAATCAAATTAGGATTGAGAAGTAATGAACATCGACATTGATAGTAGCTTTCTTCTTAGTTCATACGAGTGTTTTCGACTTCGAGGAATTTCCTGCCAATGAGCCTATTCCATTTTTTCTTGTTTTATGCCATTGCATGCAAAATAGTACCAAGTGTTTGTATTCTATCCGGTGATCCGTTTTGTTATTAAGGTTCTTCTGTTTATAAACATGCGCAGAACCATCGCATATTCTTCCGGTCTTTTTCTAAGCTCTCCACCGATTGCTTGTCGATCTATCAAATTTGGAATCCAATATATCACAAAACACTGCGATTGGTTAAGCGGATTGGAGACAATGAAAATATATTGATATTGATAAAATTTGTAAAAGACCATATCTCTTCCGGTTGGTATTAAACCGATGAGAATGGACATCAAAACATAGAGTTGCCAGAAGGCACGAAATGCATCTACGGACTCTTATTTTTACGAAATCCCTGAATTGCAATTTTTAATGGATTAGCATAGACTGTTCTTTAGAAACTTCAATTTGATTGATACAGATATTAGCTACAGTATTGCAATAGATTGTAGGATACAGTAGTATGAATTGAAAGTTACGAAAAAAGAGTTTGTTTCGAGCATCGGCTGTGAAAGGTTGTGACGATGCTTTATTACGCACTTTTTTCCTATTGGGCATGGCGCGTTTCGTATTGTTTCGGTTATCTCGATTTCGGTGACCCGAGTGATCGAGTGAGCACAGTAAGGAAAGAACAAAGCGTCTCTTAAGCGTTAATAAAATAACATTTGTTTTCCTAACGGAAAAACACCATCACACTTTGTGAGTGACTCCAATAGCATCCTTATTATTGATTTAACTCGGTTCAAATCCGATTTCCAGCATTTTAAAATCACCTTGTTTTTCCAATGAAAAACCACTATTACACTTTGTGTGTGGTCACAATAGTAATTCTTAATGAAATCGGAAATCGGTACTTATATTTAAATATTCTACTAAACTAAGCGTGAATTAAGCTGATCGTTTACTAAACCTGCTGCCACCCAATCTTGCTATCCCAGTGATTTCTCGTGGAAGTGCGGCGATGGTCTCGGCTTCCAATAAAATGTGCAAATAAACGTCAACACGTCCCTACCTTTTCCTTATTTGACCTGCATTTGAGCGTGGCCAGCGCCGGAATTGCCTTAGTTTGGGATCACCAGTTTAACACATTGAGCATGTATGCATCATCTGTTGATCCTCTGTTTAATAACAGCTGATCTAGTAGTAACGGAGTAACAACCTCGGGCGGTCAATGCTCATTATCCTGCTTATGCTCATAAAACGGATATTTTTTTGAATAGGATAAGACAACTACAACTTCTCGCTTTGACTTGCTTGCTGTCTTGCTTTCTCAAACGCTGAATCAAACTGGTAGACATTATCAACATATATTCTTAATAATACTAAAATACACTACCGTAAAACGGGGTAATATGGGTCGGTTTGGGCCATTTCATGAATAGTTCAAATAAACATATATATAGTTGATACTCTTTCTAACTATCAACTATGTTTCTTTATCCAGTATTATTTGGGTTCTTAAAACAATAGCATTGGTTTGAATATTCAGTTTTTTGATTAACCAAGAACTGAAAATTTAATTGAGCATAGCTTCATCAACTTTCAACTAGCGGGGGAAACAGCAATCAATGCTTATCTAATAGATAACATTACAGGTTAAGAGATATTTCCATGGTAGCACGCTTGTTTCAACCCAGTAAGGGTGACTGCTCTGTGACTCAATTAAGTCACAATCGAGCAGCCATTTTTGACGGTTGTGAGCTGCTTAGGGTTTTTACATACTTTAGGCTAGATAGGTTGAGTTCGTGGTTTAAGGGAAAAGATTGTAATAAAATTGTTAGTCACAAATATTTTAAAAAAAATCATGGATGCCCACTTTTTACGCTTTTTTGCTACATCTTGTTACAAAATCGAGGAAACTTAGCGTAATTTGGCTATTCATTTAAGCAAAGGAGTAATCTGACAAACATCCCAAGCAATACAAAACCGTCATATTTGGTTACAGTGACTTGATTGTGACTTAATTGAGTAGCATTGGAGTAACATCAACTGTATTACAACAAGTTACCTTGCAACCAGCTAGGAATAAAAAATTGAAACAAATAATAAAATTCTAAAAATAAAATTGAAACTTATGGGAGGGGGAGGCAACGGCCCCCTGCTCCTCCCTCCTGGCTACACATATGCCTGGAAAAACTTGAGAGGTACTCTTTTAGAATTTTGTATTCGCATAACATCCCGACCAGGAACGAATAACTTGCTAACTGGCCTTGGTATTTGAGAGCTCAGATTAAGAGGTAAAATACCTGAGGATAATACCATAAAATTGAATCCTACCCGACCCGAGCAGGAGACAACAGCATATGAATACCTAATTTTGATCTTGATAACTGGCCTTGGTATTAAAGAGCTCAGATTAAGAGGTAAAATACCTAAACAAAATACCTAAGAATTGCATGCAAAATATCTCTCGAACAACAAAACTTGTTATTTTGGATACCTGGGAATACCTTAGAGGTACTATTTTGGTATTGTCTTACCTCAATTTGGTATTCGAATGACATCGTGGGAACAATTTTATGGTATTATCCTCAGGTATTTTACCTCTTAATCTGAGCTCATAAATACCAAGACCAGTTATCGAGTTATTCGGTTCTGCTCGGGTCTTAATCTGAGCTCTTTAATACCAAGATAAGTTAACAAGATCAAAATTAGGTATTCATATGTTGTTGTCTCCTGCTCGAGTGGCATTAAAGAGCATTAAGAGGTAAAATACCTATGCAAAATACCTTAGAATTGTTAGCAAAATATCTCTTGAATAACAAAGCTTGCTATTTTGGATACCTGGGAATACCTTAGAGGAACTATTTTGGTATTGTCTTACCATAATTTGGTGTTCGGTATTTTTCCATCCAACATGCAATCAACATGAAACGACAATATTCAATCAAAAACCAAATCCAGAACAATAGTTAAGTAGTTTGAAATTAATCTCTGTCCAAATGTCTCTGTATGCGTGATCCATATTTGTTTTCAATCTAACCGCTGAAATTTTCCCTTCAACGGAAGTGTGTCAATCTGTTTGAAATGTCGCCGGTCGACCTCAAGCGCACAATTGTGCAAATAAAAGAAAAAAAAGAAAAGGTGAACCACATAACAAATTCTTCGGGAAGCGTTGCAGAAAGCCAACTGACAGACAGACAAACACAGCCCATCGGTTCAAACAAATTGTTATGTCACCGCGAGTTTACCTTCGAGAACTCGTCCACGCTGCATTCCAGCCAAACTGAGCTACACAATTGATATCGTTTCAATCGTGCCCGTTTCAGCTGCTCGCTATCTTGTCTTACGCCCAAAAGCGAATAACATGTAGGGTAAATGTTGGCCACGCAGAAATAAACACTGAAATCCTTTAATTTCCCCTCGAAGATAATGTCGGCCGGGGCCGTCATTCACCTTACCTCTCTCTCTCTCTACCCGAGTACATAAATCAAAATAAGTGGGCTCCGCATTTAAACGGAAGCAGGTGAACAAATATCTTTGCCATCATCGAAAATTCCACCAGCAGCAAGCGAATGATAAGAATCGGCAAATCGACGTGTGAAATTGGCAAAAAAAAAATGAAAGAAAAAAACAACCGGATAGGAGCCGGCTGTAACTTGAGCAGCCTTCTCCAATTCGGTTTAGTTTCAGGGAAAACTGGTTAGACGGGGAGGAAACCTTTCGTGATGTGGTTTCCTTCATCTCGGCTCTTCACTCGGTCTGTCTATCTATCGTGTCAAGGGAGAGAGAGAGAGAGATGATGCGAATTTTGACGTACCTCTACCACAATATACTCACCTGATTTCGGAGTGGTCTTCTTGCCGCCGGGCCCATTAAAATACATATTTCGCGTGCTGTTGTTGATGTTGTTGTTGTTGGGCTCATCAGCCGGTGAGGAAAGCGCACGAAGTTTGCGTGACGTAATAATTAGCACGGTCGGTTGTTAACCGAGGTTTGTGTGTCTGTGGTATCAAATCGGTGCAGATGTGCCGGGGCGTGTGCTTCGGTGGTAATGATGGACAGGTGATGTTCTTAAATGGAAATTCATGGTATTTGAATGAAGCCCTCGGAGGTGTTTTCAGTCTGATGGGCAGAATAAAGAATTTTTCAAAATTGTTTGCATTTCGAAAAGAGATACCTTATGCTTGGATGCACGTGCACTTTTGCGTTGGCTAGAGTTCCTCTCATAGGTCTACGAAGATAGACCTTGTTGGAGGTGATTGAGTTTGATTTCCGGTCTGGTTAAGGAATAATTCGTACAAGGAAACTCCTCGACTCATTAGCCATCCCGGTCTCTCATACAAGCATACTAATGCAATGTTGGAGTCAAAAGCTCTGTTTTATTTGTCGGCGCTGGGGGTGCGCACGGAAAAAAATCCGTGCCCGGATCCGTGAACTGCAGTCATGAATTCGAGAACAAGCAAAAATACACCGTGAACTGAATCACGTAATCATGAACCAAATCACGTTTTATAGTAAAAATCCTGAAAACGTGAACCAGTTCACGGTCCGTTTTCATTTTCGTGAACGCTTTTGTTTCTGTGCAGTGGTGGCGTGATGGCCTCTTACTCCAGTTGGTCTGGTATGAATTCCAGTCGGCACCTTTGAGATTTTCTGAGACGAAAAATCTAGTAAAATTAAAGGCAAAAGTAAAACCCTTGGTCTCATGTAATGGTGGTTTCGATATGTAAGGACCTTTGGGTATGACCAAAGCAGCTCAGTTTATAGGCGACGGCTAACTATCCGCTCGAGTGTTTTCCCCATGCAGCTCAACAGCGTGGTAGGTCTATAACCCTCCATTAGGGTCTTATATTTCCCAGGTGGAGAATAGGAATGACCAACCCTTCTTTTCGCACGTATGAATTTGGCCAGATTTCCAGACTTCGTTTGTTGTGTCCAAACGATCGATAAGTTTATTCAGGAGACGATAGTCAATAGCTGCCTTGCCGACACCACGTATGGAGTCACTACTCGGATCTCTGTTGGTACCACGGTACTTACCCTCAGCCAGTGCTTTGACACGACGGAACTCATCACTATGAATGCTGTTTGTAGACACCTTGGCAAGCAGATCAGCCCCAGCGAAAAGCTCCGCGGTTGGTTTGTGTACCGGGTGTCCTGTTTTATTACCCTTCCACATGGCGGTTCTTCCCTCCAACTGACTTAACCTCTCTCCACAACTTGTTCGAGCATGTGGATTCCGATATGTCCGCAGTGAAAGCCGACCAAGTGGCCCTCTAGGCGTTCTTGATAACCCTTTTTGTGTTAGCCCGGGCAAGTTGAAAATTTTTCAACAGAGCAGCCCGAGAAGGATCACCAGTTTGCAGGTTTTTGTGTCTGCTCGTAACCGTAGCATGAACATCTAACCCTCACCAAAGTACAAATCGCTTACCGCTACCACCTTCGACCTTTGGGATGTGCTGATGAGCGGCCACTTTGAGTGATTCCCACGAGGGGTGGTGCGCATTCAAATCGCCCAGGATCACGTGAGATGTAGGCAGTTGGGAGACAAGGTCATTCTGTTCCTTGTCAACCCTACACCCGTATTAGCTTCATAGGAAACATAGTGGCCTCCGAGTCAGTATCCAGTTGTACTACGCAATGCGGTATATCTTCTCTATCAGCCTGTTCACAACCGTGAATGTAAGCGGTTTAATTCATATACCATTTATACTTACTACCGAGGAAAACCGGAGGAAAATCAGCTACCTTGATCATGGGTTCTTGGAGGGCTATGATGTAAGGGTTTAGCCTACTTGCCACGAGTTGGAAAACAGATAGCTATGATCTCAACCCGTGCGCGGTCCATTGCAGTACGTTCCATGGCTATTAGGGTGGCTCACCGTTTATATGAAAAAAACGTAAACTTGACCACATGAAGCTAGAACAGCTCTTTTTTGGATCCATTTGGGGTCCCAAACAACTGTGTAAAATTTGGTAACGATTGGTTGTAAACCGGCTTCCCGCATTGCGTTTGAAATTTGTATGGAAATTAGTATGGGAAAACGTACTTTTTTGCATTTTTGCTTGGAAATCATTGACATAAGGGAAGGTTCATTAAATATGTCACGCAGTAGGAGGGGAGGGGGGATTTGAGAAAACGTGACGATCCATACAAAAAAATTTGAAGGTCCATACAAAAAACGTGACAAGGGGGGGAGGGGGGTCATAAAAAGTCAATTTTTGCGTGACGTAATTAATGAACGTTCCCTAAGTATTGTATTAAAATCATTGACATAAGCCTATAAGACTGATCAATTTTTAAATAGCTCATCCGAATGTACCGACTCTATTAGATGAGAAACTCCGGAGATGGTGGTGAAGGGAATATAGTATACTCCCCCCCCCCCCCACCACCCTCTAACAACTGGGCATATGAGATTGATTAAATGGTTTTGAAACAAACCAACAAACAAACCAACTCGACAAGATACGAAACACTAAAGTTATTTCAGTTTGAAACAGTAATTCCATTACTATGAATTGAAGGAGAGGGGGCGGGTTGGCATGGTGGGAGGGCATCTCCAAATACACCCATAAAGTTGTTCAAATGTTTATGAGTAGTTCATCTGAACATTCCAAATCGATAAGACAAGAAACGCCATAGTTATTGCGGATTGAAATCTGGCTTCCATTGGTACACTGGCCGTGTTGGCAGAAAAAAATATGTTCGGTATTTAATTCAATCCAACAATCTTAGAAAAGCTATAACTTTTTTTAGGGACATTTTAGCGCCACACATCTTTCGACAAAGTTGTTAGGCGCATTATGGACTATACATTTAACTGATTAGTTAAAGGTTTCATGCTAAACTGAGGTCTCTAGTAATGAAAATTCAAAAAAGTATGTTTTCCCATACTAATATTCATACAAATTTCAAACGCAATGCGGGAAACAGGGCTACAACCAATCGTCCCCAAATTTTAAACGGTTGTTTGGGACCCCAAATGGATCCAAAATAGAGCTGTTCTGAAAAAGTGATCATGTTGAGCCACCCTAATGGCTATACATCAGTTTCTGTTGCATGGTGGCAGACATGATGCTATTCCACGACGTCGTCGACGAGGCTTAAAGCGAAGACCCTGGTGGCTCTGCCTTTCTGTGACTTTTCTTCCTCTTCGTATCGTCCAAATTTTCAACAATCTGTTTCCTCCTCATTGGATGACTGTCTAGCACCACCTAGCCCCTCGTGGGGGTAAGAAAGAAGCAGAGTTCAGACGCCATGGGGTCACAAGTTAACAGATTGACAGACCCGTTTACGTCAGTCATCGCTATAACTGTTCGTGTTCAAACCAAACGACTTTAGAACATCTATATATTGTTTCACATAGAAAGCCGAATTTGTGCTCCACTCTAAAAAAATGTTATGAAAATTCTAAGGGATGCTCAGGCGATAGTATGAACATTCTTTCAAAGACTCGTATAATTCTTCCAAAGACCTATTAGTCTTCAATCGCTCTAACTTCCTTCAGATATCTTGGGAACTAGTTGACTAACTGTCTGTGTTTTCCTTCGTGTTCTCACCGTCATTTTTTCTTCTGACTTGTTCGTCGATTTCTTCAAACTTTACAAACGATTCTTTGCTATGAGAAAATTGCATTAAATTGTCTTGTTATTCGTAAAACTCTGGTAGGGAGTGTGTCAAAAAGTAGTTATAAACATTCAAAGTTTAAAATATAAATAAAGAAAATTCACAAATGTTAAAAGCAACATATTTTATTACAGCTTCACATGTTAATATATCAAATAAAATAACAAATAATTAATCGGATTGTTGATTTCGGTTACATAATCGTACTTGACTTTATACACACTCAGATTTTACTACAGTAATCTGTAAAATTTTACCTAATTCTCAACAGCTGAAAGATTGGTAATTTGATTTAAAGGATTTTGGTAAAATTATACCGAAATCCGGTTAATTTTTTACTCATAACTGTAAAATTTCACCGAAATCGGATTACCGAACGTTCAGCTATTGAGAACTCGGTAAAATTTAACAGATTTTTGTAAAAAAAATCTCAGTGTGTACTGTCCATTAAGTTCTGCATAGTAGTTTTTGCGCACATGGACACTGCTGATCAATTTTTCTTGAAGTCTGACATGCTGTGGATCACTGAAACTGCCTTTTTGAGGGGCCACTTGACGATCGCCCAGTATCGACCGAGCAGTGAAAGAGAGTGAGGGACAGATTGGTGCGTTTTTTTTACTTAATTTGTTTTTTATTTCAATTCTTTGTCATACATACTATTTTATAATTTTTAAGAGTTTTAGCCCAATGGGCTCTTCAGCTTTGATTGGTGCGTTTGGTGGGTTGATATCTATTTCAACGCCTTCAACGTTGTTATCCGACAACCACTCTAGAGTTGATTTGGAATAATTAGTAGAGGCCAGATCCGGCCAGAAGAGAGGAGAAATCCCTTGCTTCCGATATTGCGGAAGCTATCTCTTCTGCAAGCAATCGTTTCGGTAAATTTCAGTATTTATTGTTCCTGTTGTGTAGAAAATGGAAGCCACATGCGCAAACTGCTTGCCACATGAACACCTTCTCACCGAATTTTTTCGTCACAACAGCGGTATCTGCTATTGAGACATTCTCTTCAACAAAATCGGTGTAAAATTGAGGTCCCGGCAGTGTTCTGAAATCCTCGTTCACGTACGTTTCGTCGTTCATCAAAACACACTGTGAGGTATTGTCAAAAATACGGTTTTACAGCAATTTCGGCACGATATTTTGCTCCGTAGATTGCTTGGGTACTTTTGGATGTATGTAATTTCTTTTCTTAATCCACAGGATCATCCCAATGCTGGTCCTGTATTTCTTGGTCAAATCACGAGTACAGGCTGATTAATTCTCCTGAATATTATTGACAATTTTTTGGTTCAATTCGGGAATACTGGAACCGAGTATTCATCCATTTCTTAAAAGATCCTGCAGGGCGTACTGTTAACTATACTTTTTAATCACTTATTTTACACTTGCTGCATGCACATTGATCTTTTTTTGTGATTTTATAGAGCGTACCAACGCATGCAAAATTTTTCTTTCGTTCTTTCTTGAAAAGTTCAATCCGCGACAATTTGCACAAAAAACATTGATAATAATCAAAAACAAACCGAAATAGATCTTTTGACATAGAAAGAAAACTTTATACGAAAACACGATAAAACAATATGCACTAATTTAAAATTTAACCTCAATTGCAAGTCGAGTTATTAGTACGAGACACTGAAAAAGTCAGCGCAACGTAGACGAAATACGCGTATCTGTCGAAAATAAGCAAAGGTAGTTGGAATTAAATGGAGAATACTAATTTTTCTTCTAATATCTAGTCTCAATTATGTATCAAATATTTATAACCACTCTTCAATACACTCCTTATGAAATTTTACAAAAATGCACAACACAGATAGTTAAATATACGAACGGATGTAGAAGCAATTTAAACCAACAGTAAAAACCCACATTTAAACCAACAATAAGGATGCTGTTGAGACACTCTAAAGTTGCGAAAACATTTTCAATTTGTACAACTACATACCTTTTACTACTTAAAATAATATCTGCATCAACCAGGTTGAACGTTCGAACGAACAATCTACCCTAATCCACGATAAATTACTATTGAAGACGCATTAGTAGTGCGATGAAACATTTAAACCAACAGTTTAAGAGTCTCTAGAAGCATGTTTAGTAACTTTTCAATAGAGTTCAAGCCTGTAATGTTTGATGATGTTGCTTAGGAAGGAAATAATTTCTCATCAATTTGAAGCTTCAGGAGTGGACAGCAATTTTTTGTTAGAAGAAAGATGTGAACAGAAAGTATTGATTAATTTCGTTAGAACACGGCAGGTTGTGGAAATTGAATAGATATAATTTGAAATTGAGCGTAAGGCATTTGTGAAGCAGTATTTCGAAGCAAGCACACAATCCTTTGCCACACATGTATTGCTTAATTTTTTCGTACTTATAGTAATATCTACGGATACGTTCTATCAATGCTTCGAAGCAATCCCTGATCGATCTGTTTGTTTTTGAAACTCACGATAGTCAACAGGTCCTCCCTTAGCTCAGTCGGTAATGGCGCGGCTACAAAGCAACACCATGCTGGAGGTGGCTGTGTTCGATTCCCGGTCCGGTCTAGGAATTTTTCGTTATGGACAATTTCTCGACTCCCTGGGCATAGAGTATGATTGTGCTTGCCACACAATTATACTAATGCAAAAATGGTAACTGTGGAAGTGCATTTAGAACGCTAAGTTGAGAGCAAGCAATAAGCAAATTGTGAAAGCAATAAGCTTGAAACGCTGAGAAAGAAAGATAGTCAACTACAGTGCGGCTGAGTTGACGCCTTCCAACTATTTTAGCTTTACCAGTTACTCATACAGGTGAGCAAACAGACTTAACATATACCCTGCCAATTCGGCGAAAGACCACCTATGTTTAAGAATAGTTTTTGAAATTTTCCTGGCGTCCATTTTACCTCAATAGATAACTTAGAGCTAACCAACCAATCTTTGTTTTGAGAGCATTTTTATTGATGTCTGCTGTGTATTTAATAACACAACTTTGTTGACATAATGAAAGGAATGAAAACATTGATTTTGATCTGTCAATAATCGGTCAAATTCAAGTTTCTGCTGATGACTTCGAACATTCGGTTTGGGACGTACTGTTGAGTCAATTTTGCAGCACTGTTTTCTCAATATTTTCCCATGCCTCCGAAATAGGTTCAGCAACAGTGGCGTACTGCTTACCCTCAGCTTAAATTCTGCGAACCACGATTTCCAAAAGGTTTTCAACTAGCTTCAGGTCAAGAGAGCGCGTTGGCAAGTGAAGCATATCTATCAGATTTTTTTATCCTTGCTCGTGTGAATTGCAGTGTTGTCCTACTCATCTTTTGGTCATCTGGTCATCTTTTTACGTCGAAATCTGCACTGGAACGATTGAAGACGGGTTTCCAGCAACTGGATGTAGCCCTTGCTATTCGTTTCAGATGACTTGAAACCAGGTCTAGTGTTCCAGATGTACAGAATGCTGCCCAAACCACGGTTTTTTTTATCAACATGCCATAATCACATAAAACTGGCATTAAAGAATAAGTTCTATTGACAACGTACAATGTACCGTTGTTGATTCATGTTAGCTTTTGTGAATTTGAAAACCTCTCAATATTGGAAGTTATAAGGTTTGTAGCTTTTGCCTTTTTGGCCATTTTAACTTACATCCATTTCATGTATGGCCATAATTTGACAAACAGTCTCCGAACAAGCATTTAAACCGAGTTCCTTCGTCATGTTTCTTCGATTTCTGAGAGTTCGAAGCAGCTTCTAACGATTTCACGTTTTTTTTTCGTCCAAAAATCTTCGATTTGCGAGGCTGCTACCACTTTTAGCCTGCGGAATTTTTCAAGTATGTTAGCAAAAAATTCAACTGCTTACACCAATACTAGCAAAGTTCTCTAGGGCGAAAATATAAACTTACTGCCTACTTATGATATCTAAACATCATCAGGAGGTCTTCCCTGTTTTGGGAATGAGCTTTTCATTGCTCTTAGCGAAATTCATAACTTTCTTGTGGAAAACAAATATTACCCATGGAACCCACTTCCCAAGGATCAATGCAAGTTTGATCGAGGCATTCTATGCCTGATTGTCTAAAGAACTCTCATAAAACCAAATTGTTAGCTTGGATTAACAGTTCCATCTATCATGGTGAACATTTTTTTTAAATACTCTCGTGGTTTTGTGGTTAAAAATTTTATTACTGTTAATTGTAGATTCAGCATAGCATAGCGTTGACTTTTGCATATATTCTGGATAAAGCTACGATGAGGAAAATTTCGTTGGAGACATGGTTAACCACCATGATCCAGTTACTAATACGTGTCTTCACGCAATAATCTCCACGAAGACACTCCTCGATTGCTAACTTAGCCACGTCCATGCAACTGTTAAAAATATGGATCTACCTTAATAAAACACGAGGAAACACGCTGTTTTCTGTGGATATCAAAAGAAAAGGGAAATAAATAGTCGAAGAAAATATTTAAACTGAATTATTAGGTATGCGGAACAAAAATTTATTTAAAAATTGTGGTTGGGAGCACCTAGTCTAAGGAGGTTAATTGGTGCTTCATTAAGTGAGGCTAAGCATCAACTATGTGACCTATTCATAAGACACGCAGACTCATTTTTGAAAATCTCAGTTTTCTCCTCTGTTTCACTTTTTGTATACATGATTTTGACTTACCAACTTTGCGAGCCACATTTTGCACAGAAAGATTGGGATTTTTCTCAATAATGGCTACCACATTTTTGTCCATTTGTCGAGAGTATATATCAAGACTAATATTTGAAAAGGGCGAAAGAGCCTAAATCCAAACAAATCATATTGTATTATAATGTGATTGCGGAATTTCAGAACAACCAATTTACATTGACAATGGCATTAAAATCAATAATCCACTTCCTTAAACAAGAAAATTAAAGTATGGCGTTCTTCCGGATCGCACATTGCTCTAGATAAGTCCTGGCTAATAGTTCAATATTTCAGGCAAACACTATTTTAATCATCATATACTTATTTCGACTGGAACTTGAAGTATATATTTATGCATTTTATGCGTAAATATAACTTTCTTTATCAAAACTTGAAAATATTCATTACGCCCTAATCACAAAGCAGAAGATATTTTGCCTCATATTTTCGCCCTTTAAAATGTGAAATCTGAATTATGCCATTGATTGTTGTTACGCCGTTAACAATATTTACCTGTTTTACTTGCTAAGGAAAAGTTTTCATCGAGATCTCATTTTGCTTCGCGTTGAAACAAACAAATTTTATTTATTTATTTAAGAAATGTATGACCTTTGTACAGATCAACTCAGATTCCGTAACGGAGAGCCATGCTTTCCTCCTCTGTGCAGACAGCCGGACAATGATACTGGACTATATCAGCCTTAGCCAGGCAAGAATATTTGCGCGTTTCTCACCTTCTCTTCCCTTTCCTCCACAGTCACCTAAACCTAAACCATTCGAATTCGCAGCTTTGATTCTATCGCGTTGTATATGTCCACGCCTGTTTAAACATGATTAAGAATCCGCAATTCAATTAGTACAATAAGAAAAATGTTCACTCGATAGAATCACTTACCTATGAATTTCCTAGTAGTACCTAGACTCATCTAATAAGTAGAAACTAACCGTGTTGGTATGTGAAGCATTGAATTCGACGTCTTTGAACATTGAAAACACGTGGTCGTAATTCCTCGCCACTCGGTTAATGTGACTGAAGAGCGTAGGCGTAATAACAAGCAAGATGCCAGAGTGTCTTACTTTTACGGCGAGTTTCCAGTGCTGGCAGTTTAACAAGCGAAAACCCTAAGGCGTAATTAGCACTCTAAAAACAAATTGGGCGTATTTCGAGTTTTATCAATTTTGAACTCAATAAAACATATTCAAACATATATTGTGTGAAAATGTTAGGCACTGCATTATTATACAAGATGTCAGCATAATAAATCGTTCATTGGAGTTTTCTATGGTAACACGGATTTGATTTTCGTATTCCAATCTTTGTCTCCAGTTTTCTCGACTGCTGTAATATTTTCACTAAACGCCAATAAAAACAACCCGAAGCACGAAAAACGGGCAGTAAACATGAAATTTTGACGGGAGAAAAAATATTTGCTGCCATCATCGAACAAGGCACACTTCGATCTTTTCAACTGTTACTTGTAGATTCACTTGATCGAAAAATTCTAAGGATTTTTTTAATAAGATTTCTAGCTGCACACTATATCCACGAACACCGGTTTATAAAAATTGTCTTATATGGCCGAAATTTGCCAAACCCCCAACATTTTCTGAACATTTTCTATTCATTCGAGTACCGTGATTGTACAAATTTAGCGACCTCAAAACTTCCTCAGAAGGATCGCTCTTAAAATTCGTTTTCAACACTTGTCCTGCATCAGTCGAACCAACTGAACATCTCTCAGCCACCACAATTTCGTCTCCAATCTAGACCAGGCTTGCCAACCGCACCCGCATCTTCCAATTACAGCTTGACGGACTACACTTTGTTGAACTTGTTATGAATAATTAGAATCGAACAACCCGCGTCTACCCCCCGACGAAACAGACCCCGACGAAACAGACGTCCGACCGCATCGCTGACTGTTTCCAATTTCCAACACTTCTTTAATACATCTTTCAAGTACGTGCAATTACCAACCAATTTCTGTGTCACATCGCTGTACATATATCTTTCTCTTTCTATCCCAACCGCATGCATCGCATTGTTCAATTTCTGCTGCTCCGTGCTCAAAGCAGCAGCTCGACATCGTAACATCGCGCCAAATTCGCAATCATCTCCCCATCAGGGTCGTCGGAGTGGTAAGCGGAGGAGAGGAGATTCACTGCGATTAAGTTGTTAAGTCCCCGATATAGTGTCCCCCCGGTCCGAGTCAGTCAAGTGTCCCGTATTTCTCTGTGAATGTATGTTACTAACCACCATGGAAACCGGCGATGAAGTCGATAAAGTTGCCGCTCCCGTTGCGAATGATGGTGAATCGATTGTTGGGAGTCGGGATGATGTTGTCCCGAGTCATGGCGGTGACGAGGATGGGGGCAACCGTGCGGCGGAAAAGGAAGTGGGTGTAAATAATGTTGGGGATAGTGTCAGCGGTGGTGTTGGGAGTACTACTAACGAGGGTGTTACAGTTGTAGTTATAAGTGTGGAAAATGGTGATGATGTGGGGGACGGGGATTTACCACAGGAGCCAGTCGGAATGTCGGAAGAAATGGTCGAGAGAGATAAGGATGGTGGTACCGTTCCGAAGGCAGAAGCTTGCGGAAGCGATAAGATTGGGACCGGTGGCAGTTTGGAGAGTAGACACAGCTGGCATTTGGATAAGAGTCTGGACAAGTAAGTGGATTTTATTGTTTCCGTGGGGGGAAAGGGGGGAAAGGTTAGGGTATGGTGTCAGAAAAACTTCAGGTGTGTTTAACATGAATGTATGTAGATTAGTTACAAACAAAAGTTTATCTTGTTTGGGACCCCGAAAAAGGTGAGATGATAATCTGTCTGCATTTAGAATTAAAGCAAATCCCTATGATAAATTACTCCGACATACGAACAAACAATTTTCAGCTTTTTAGACACGGAAAAGTGGCATCGGGTTTTAAAAGAGAAACGATCGTAAAATCAGTGCTGCAAGCATAAATCAGCTCGCCGACAACCCTCGAGCTACGTGAGTAGTGTGTCAATATGCTCCGGTTCGGATGGAAAGCAAAAACCTAGTTCCATTCGGTGTCGGTTGACCGAACAGCTGATTCGTCATCTTGCGACCAAACAAACGATTTAAATTGCTAATAAATTCAAACTTGATTCCGGCAATCAAACGCTGCAAGACGAGAAATCGGTTCCCAGATCGAATTGAAATCCTAGCCATCGCCAACGGAGACAAAGACATTTGTCACTTAATCAAAGCTAATGATCCCCATCTCGGTGTCTCTCGGTGACTTTCCGGTGGATGACACAAGCAGCATAGCCGGAGTTAAATGAGTTGTAACTGATTCCTTCAGCTCTCCGGTGACTATCCCGTGCTCTCTAGTCATCATACCGTCGTCATCGCCGGTTAACGAAGATGCAGATGGCAGGGAAGAAGGAATGATGCGTGCAAGCAATCCCACGTATGCCCGATGATATCAGGATGGATTAAGAGAACATGGGGCTCCCACTCGACGACGAAGAGATGATAATCTCCGGAAGCAGACCGGTAAATGTAGCTCAGATGGGCGGCGGCACGGCGACGATAATGTGTCAGATGGGAATTCAGTGATGATGATATTTACCATAGGAGTCATGTTCTTCTGGGGAAATTTACACTACTTAGCACTCAGCTCAGGCTGTGATTCTAATTTGGGTGTGTTGAGCGAACATAAGTCAGATGGCTGAGTTTGTTTCGGCTGCTCTTTTCCGACGCGTCCATTGTAAGAGGTTAGTCTGTTGTGCAATTCTTTTATCGGTAACCAAGTCGACCCAGTTGAGACGAACTTTCAAAACCTGTCAACCAGCGGTGCATTCCGAATGCAAAACTGACCATGAAACGAAACCGAAACCTGTTCCCCGATCGGAGACGGGTGCAACAAGTTTTTTTTTCTCAAATTCAAGGCGGGACGCCACTTGCTTTCCATTTCAAGTTCTCTCCCCCACGGATTGCTGCTTACAAGTGGCACATTGCTGTCGAAATAAATCCGATCGTTTATCCGTGAAAGCGTACTCTAATTGAGATTAGTTGCACACATTTGGTAATGCCGATCAACGGCCGGATATGGTTCAAAGTAAGCCTCACGTGTGCCACCACGTGGAGAACGGTTTCAACGTAAATGATTTCGATGCATCGCTTTCAAAAGCACTTCATCGGTTTTCAAGGTCCATTTGGAACAACAGCCATCAATTCATAAAACTTATCGGAGCATAGTCATATCGGATTTTACATGGCAACTGGGTGCTGAACTGGCACTTTTTTCGCTTTAAAAAATGGACAAAAAATGCCGATTTTTCATCGGTTTACCTTCACCCGCACTGACGAAACTACCCATGCAGCATCAATCATAGTAACCCATGAATTTGCAGACAAAATTTGACAGCTCTATCAGTCGAACTCTAACCGTGATGGCAAAAACAGTGAAGCTACTCCGTTTAGAAGTGTGCGCGTTCAAAAAACGGCACCCCGCGAAAACGGACATCGTGCGGCACTTTGTGGATGCCGGATACGCCCGTTCCGGCATCTAATACATCTTGGCACTATTAGCCAACATTCATTGCATCGAAAGAAAGCCCGGTTCCGGCCGGCCGACGACTCTGAGCGACAAGAAGCTCCAAAGGATGCTGCAGAGGAAGACCGAGGGAAAAGTGGCTACATCGCTGCGTGCGCTTGGCCGGGAGGTCGGTTTAACCGGCCAAACAGTGAAAAAGTACCTGACGAATATGAACATACATGTCAGCAAGCGGAAGTCGCGTCCACCGGTTTCGGAGCTGCAGGTAATGACGCATCGGCAGCGGGTGAATAAGATGGTCAACTCGATTTTCCCGGTGAATCGCGACGTGGCAGAACCGAGTCCTATCTCACACTGCATGGCAACGACTGGCAGGACACTTCGTATTTTACTTCCCCCACGAAGGAAGTGAGCTCTGAGGTGAAGTTCATTTCACCCACCAAGTTCCCCAAGAAGGTGCTGCTGGGGCTGACAGTCAGCGAGAAGGGGATGTCAAAGCCGCTCTTCTTTCGCTCCGAACTGGCCATGAACGGGGAAATTTATAGTGCGAAATGCCTGCCGGAAATTGCGTCATTCATCAAGAAATACCACAAGGGCGAAGACGCAGTGTTCTGGCCGGATCTGGCGTCGGCCCACTACTCGAAGCGATCGTTGGAGGAGATGGAGCGGCTGAATATCAATGTGGTATCCAAGTCGGTGAACCCGCGCAACGTCCCCCAGCTGCGTCCCATCGAGAATTGCTACGCCAACCTGAAGCGTAAGATCTACTCCAACAATTTTGTCGCGAAAACTGAGGAGGAATTGATAAATAAAACGAAAAAAGAACTCAAAAACATACCTACACGCATGTATTCGTCCGCGATGGCGAATGTTCCGGTTAACTGCCGGAAGGCCGCACTGTGGGACGAAACGCCCAAAACATGAACTTTTTACAATAACTCGTAAAAACGTGTTTGTAACATTTTGGTGTCTTCAGATGAAAATGTTCAAAAAATATAACGCATTTAAAGGTGACAAATCTTATTTCGCAGCTTCACCACAGGCGCCGCTGCAAACTTGATTTTTTTTTAAATGATGAGATAGAGAGTTAGTGCCTTCGGCAAAGTTGTAGATAATTTTAATACAAACAACATTGCTAAAATCATCAACCTTCTATCTGGTCACTGTGCAGAAGTACGTGTTTTTTTTAAATGGCGAGCCATGGAAACTAGATTATTTAATAAATGTGCAATTTTAGGTCAAAATAATGTTCTACAAAGTTGTGCAAATAATCAAAATATAAATTTTCTCTGTACTCACCTTACGTCTAAAACCTTTATGGGAGAAGTTATAGTAGTTTTATTGTGAAAAATATACGGTTTTCATAGCCCTTTAGCTGCCGGGGATGCAAACAGATAAAAAAAGCTCTATTTAATAGGGAAAAACTGCGATGGAGAACAGAAAGACAAATTGAATTTGGTATGTGAGAAAGTTTTTTCGTATTACGGAATCGGAAAATCAAGTTTGCAGCGGCGCCTGTGGTGAAGCTGTTAACTAAGACTTGTCACCTTTAAATGTGTTATATTTTTTGAACATTTTCATCTGAAGACACCAAAATGTTACGAACGAGGGGGGTGCAACTCCCACGATGAGGGTTAGATAAAGCTTCCCTGGCATGACAATTTTCACGATGATGACGATTTTCTTTCTGCTGAAAGCATTTTATGCGATTAGCATGATCAATCGCGATGAGAGCGCGATGACAATGCGATCAGAATAAAAAAATATCGCTGGCAGAATGGAACTGCTCGAAAAATGTGACAAGCAGAACTGTAAAATTTTCTCCTGACATCGCAAGAAAAACGATGAATCCAGAGCTCAAGCGATCGAAACATTATTAGAGTTGGGTATAGACAGAAACGATATGAATTTGGTGAAAGTATTATTCTGCGACCGACTGCATCAAACCAACGGTCGAATAGAGAAGTTGGAAAACATGACGCCAACACTTTAGATCAGGACTTCGTAGAAGACGACGAACAGGTCAAATGCTCTGTGGAAAACCCAGATGAAAATGTTGAAATCCGTAGTGCTGATAATGGTACATCATAAAATGAAGTCTATAATCCTGAATTTATATTCTCAAATATTTCTGATACTTTGCATTTGGTGGATTCCCGCTATCCCAACGAAAAGCTGAACGAATCAGACTTAGGAACAAATAATTCACCTGAATATCAAAACCTTTTTACGGATGTTTAAAGGTGAACCTGAACGATGCAGTGCAGATTAAACCATACGCTTTCACGAAAAAGTAGCTAACAATGTAATTCCTGTTAGTAATGAAAATGAAGTACGAAGTGTGATACGTAGAGGCAAATGGGTAGTTCAGCAAGACAAAGATTATTTGAAAATAGCTCACGTTCACGGTTTCAAATTTTTATCCGGAAAGAGATAAGCTTTCACTATAGATGAGTATCCTGTCCATCCTCCTGGTAGCAGCAGTTGCAGCAAAGGTGTCAGAATCACTGGAAGCTTCTACTCTGTAGATGAGTATTTTTTGCTGCATTTGGATGAATCCTTGATTGGTGGTAACATCAACATCGAATCTTATAACAGATTCAAACTTTTTAAACTTATTTACCATAATTGAATAGTCAAGCGAAGATACTAACTGATTTTTAAAGAATTTATTCGGTCTGCCATCGCTAGCACCGAAACAATCGTAAACAAAACTACTGATTTTATTTCGGAAAACTTGCCTACTTGGATTCATTTGCTCGATATAATCAAAACAAATTTCGACACTGAACAGAACAGCTCGAATATAAATGTCATGGCTGCCAGACATCAATATCACTGCTCGCGATTCGAGTAGGAATTGGTGACGATGAGACGCGATTGCGCGATTAATTTCGCGATTCATAATACTGTGGCGATTAATGGCGATAGTGGAAGGGATATTGTGAATTTGAAAAAGATTAGCAGGGATCCAACGTGTAATCGCAAAGTGGCGTACCCCTCGGTTACGAACACGTTTTTACGAGTTATTGTAAAAAGTTCATGTTTTGGGCGTTCCGTCCCACAGTGGGCCGCTCGCAAGGGCGTAGAATTTTTTTGTAAGCTTAAATAATTACCTTTCGTGGGAAATTTATGAAAAGCAATTATCTGTCTTAGCTTTTTTTTAATCATCATTCGAAAAAAAAAAAGTCCATTTGTTTTAATGCAAACGTTAATTTGATCAATCTACGCATCGTTGATTCGCAAAACCACTCTTTTTTTGTACGTAAAGGAAAATGTGCAACCAGGCTTCTGAAGATCTCAGGATGTGGGAATGAGGGTGCCAACCCCAAGACCCACTAAAACCCCTTCCGCGCCTGATATTATCTTGATGGGGGGGAGGGCTGTTTTGTAATTGAGCCCCCGCTATGCCTAACTACTTAAGACTTAAGTAGTTACCTGGTCCCTATGAACCAACGCTGCTCATTACGCCATCTGTGCAGGAGCTCTAGAAAAATCTGAGAGGCTGCTGTTCTAACAGTGTTCGAGATGTCTCAGATGTCCCAGATCCTGACTCACTCTCTGGACAAGGTTCTCCGGGGTTGTGTCCTGACCGCTCACGGTCATCATGCCGTTCCTCGCGCCGTCGAAGCGAAGGCATGGACACATGTTCTGCGGTTTCCTCTGCATCCGCGCACCTGGGACACGCGGAGGACTCGGCGTGCCGTACTTATACAGGTACTGTCTAAAGCAGCCATGACCAAACAGACTAACAAACTAAATGTCATGGCTGCCAGACATCAATATCACTGCTCGCGATTCGGTAGGAATTGGTGACGATGAGACGCATTGCGCGATTAATTTCGCGATTCATAATACTGGTGGCGATTAATGGCGATAGTGGAAGGGATATTGTGAATTTGAAAAGATTAGCAGGGATCCAACGTGTAATCGCAAAGTGGCGTACCCCTCGGTTACGAACACGTTTTTACGAGTTATTGTAAAAAGTTCATGTTTTGGGCGTTCCGTCCCACAGTGGGCCGCTCGCAAGGGCGTAGAATTTTTTTGTAAGCTTAAATAATTACCTTTCGTGGGAAATTTATGAAAAGCAATTATCTGTCTTAGCTTTTTTTTAATCATCATTCGAAAAAAAAAAGTCCATTTGTTTTAATGCAAACGTTAATTTGATCAATCTACGCATCGTTGATTCGCAAAACCACTCTTTTTTTGTACGTAAAGGAAAATGTGCAACCAGGCTTCTGAAGATCTCAGGATGTGGGAATGAGGGTGCCAACCCCAAGACCCACTAAAAACCCTTCCGCGCCTGATATTATCTTGATGGGGGGGAGGGCTGTTTTGTAATTGAGCCCCCGCTATGCCTAACTACTTAAGACTTAAGTAGTTACCTGGTCCCTATGAACCAACGCTGCTCATTACGCCATCTGTGCAGGAGCTCTAGAAAAATCTGAGAGGCTGCTGTTCTAACAGTGTTCGAGATGTCTCAGATGTCCCAGATCCTGACTCACTCTCTGGACAAGGTTCTCCGGGGTTGTGTCCTGACCGCTCACGGTCATCATGCCGTTCCTCGCGCCGTCGAAGCGACGGCATGAACACATGTTCTGCGGTTTCCTCTGCATCCGCGCACCTGGGACACGCGGAGGACTCGGCGTGCCGTACTTATACAGGTACTGTCTAAAGCAGCCATGACCAAACAGGATCTGCGTCAAGTGTAAGTTTACTTCACTTTATCATCGACTGACTCATCCGGATAAATCCGGAAGTAATCGATGGGTTCGCCGACCTATGGTGGAGCTTTTCAATTCCCTCTACCATTGGCTGATAATGGACAGCTTTACGTTGGCCACAAACCAGTCGCCTGTTCGTCAGACATCGTGTTGCAGAGCACCGGGCCCAGGATCTAACCTAGCGGAACTCAGACGGTGACGTGGACACGTTCCTGACCCGTTTCTGTGTTGTACACCAGTACCCGATACTGGAAGTAGTTTTCCAGGTTCCTGTACAGGTGCACTGAATCCCGGAGGCGTTGGAGCGAGATGGCGATAGCCTCCCAACTGGCGCTATGGAACGCGTTTCTCACGTCAAAGATGACCACTGCACTACTGCTACTACTCCCCTCCTCTTCCCTAGTAGCACACTTGTTTCCATTTGGATGAGATAACCTAAATATAACATGCTCAGTCATAATCAAGTTACAAGAACAATATGGCATCCACCGCCCAAGTAACAGTGCCAAAACCATCCAGCTTTATTAAGTTTTATTAAAGTTTTATGAAAGCCACTAGAAATCAATTCGGTTTTATTATGGCAGCAAGAGATGCCAATAGATTTCAAATTTTAGTGAGGTTTATAAGAACCTACACAGCTTCTTTACAACGATATTAAAATTTCCTTTACTCCTATCAAAGCTTTTATTTTGACTTTATAAACTCCTAAAATGCTGTTTTGAAATGCCGTTGTAGAACTCATTCGTATTATCTTATTATGATCAGTTGAGAAAGCAGTCTCCAATAAATGCATTAAACGGCTAATTTTTCATTGAGGAAAGCCACCAAGCGACCAGATAGTTTTATAGTAGCCATTGCTAAGATAAATTGGCTTTTTGGCAAAACTGTGATTTCTTGCAATCGCCATATTGGAATATATGAAATAATTAAAATGTGGAAAAATAAATTCACCAAATTTTAAATGTAATGCAATTGAACTGTAGATCTGAGACAAACTTCGGTATTCGTTTAGATAACCTTATTGAATTCCATAAATTTTCAGGAGTTTCATTATTAGTTTACCGAATATATTTTTTTCAATTTTGTTTTTGTTTTTGTAAACTCGCATAATTTCCGAAGCGCATTAATTTTCAGCTCTCATCGTGACAATATTCCCCATAAAATTTAATGCGCATATGATTTGGAGCATGATGCGCTAACTTTTTTCTCAGCCATTATTTACTCTTGAATGAATCAGAAGAGCAGAGAATCGAACAAAGCAGAACAACAAAAACCAACCACGAAATCGCCGTGAAGTTTGACAGCTGTGGCCATTCGGCCCTATGCTGGTTTTAATGCCGGGCAATAGGTTTCATGACGGTTCTCAAGTGGTCATAACATCTTTCACTAGAAAGTATTCAAAATCTTTATGGTCTTGTAAAGGTTTTATGAATTTGTTTTCACAACCGTCTATAGAGTGGGCCACTTTGTCCACATTTCGGCTTCAAAGATGCATAGAGGAGGTGTTGGTGGACAAAACAGTTTTGAATGTAGTTTCATCAACAAAGCCGGGAGGAGTGCTATACGGCTGGAATAGAACTGAAATTGTTACTTGGGCGTTGACTTGACCATATGGAAAACAAACTGGTTGTTTGATGAGCCGCCTGTACTCTCCGTGTACTTTGGCAGTCTGTTAATGTAACCTTCCTAAACACCTCACCCGCCGCTTCCAACAGGCATATTGGTCGATACGCCGATGGATCACCTAGAGACTTCGCTGTCTTAGGTAGAAATACGAGGATCTAGCGTTTCCACGCGTCCGAGACGACGTCCTGGTCCAGACATCTATGCATTTCTACTCTGAACATTTCGGGAGCCAGCAAAGTACCCGTCTTGATGGCCAGATTCGGGATACCATCTAGCCCTGGTGCTTTGTTCACCTTGGGTGACTTGGCTATCATGATGAGTTCATTGTTCGTCACCGTCACTTCCTCCCTGGCCTCTACGGTGCTGTTGTCATTGCAAACGTGATGTTCGGCGTGTTTGCCGACTTTCCGTCCATCGCTATGGCTGCGTTGTAATCTGGGATACTCGAACGCTGGTCATCCTATAACTGTCTCCCCATGGCTCCATATTCGCTTTCTAACACAAGCCCTTCAAGCAAGTTTGTTCACAGGCCTTTAGCCCCCTCGTTAGAGCGGCCTTTGTGGCGTTGTGGCGACTAGCGCCCCTCGATGCTCCGGTCGTTTTACATCCGACCATGCTCTCTGCATCCTCAGCCTTTCGTGGATAAAAATTCTACGGAGTTCGGCGATCGACTCTGTCCTTCAGTACACCGACGACCTTTCATCTTAAGGTTTGACCTTCCTAGGCATGGTCCCTCACACGTGTTAGTAGCGCTACGAATTGATCGCCACACGGGTTCTGGGTTTCGTTCATATTTCGTTCCGGTTCAAGTGCCTCTTCATTGTTGAAGTATGATGTGATCCATATGCGGGCAACTGAAATGGGCGCTCTTCACTCCGCACGCTCTCTAGTATTGTGGACGATACTACAACAGACCACCAAGTGGTCGCTATGAATGTAGCCATCTTCCACCATCCAATTGCTTGACAGTCCAGGGCTGCAGAACCCCACTTCCATCGACTCCGCTCGGTTTTTATTGTAGATATTTTTGGTACCTACGTTGAGCCTAGTAAAGGCCTCAAGTAGGATCTGACCCCCTATGGTTAGTAAGGTGACTCTACCACGCATAGTGGGGCAGCGAACCCAGTAGTGTGGCCAAAACCTCTAGCGCCGCGGATATGCTTCCTACAGGTTTGCAGTCTTTGAGAAAGTTGTTCAGTTGAAAAAGCGCCATCTTTTGGCAGTTTTGATTAGTTCATAATTCTTCCGCATAGGTGGCGCTAGATTCTATCTTTTTAACGGAGCGTCCTAGAAGGATGGCTTTTTCGACAAAATTGTTTATTAGATCATGTTGAGAAATGTTGCCCAAGACGTCAAAGAGCTATCTTACACACAAAAAAATATATTGGCCAACTTTTAAAAAATACCGCAAAAGTTCATTTTTATTATTTTTTGGTGAATAAAGATCTACAATATAAACTTTAAACGGTGAAATTATGTCGCAATGCTGCAACTGGTTCATTTCAGACACATTTTGCGGTATATCATCCATGAATACAAATATATTTACAGTAATGTTGTGAAATGGAGGTGTTTTCAAATAACAATTACTCAAAATATAGCAAAAAGTAGCAGCCAAATTTTTGGGAGAGCTTAGTGCAAACGTGGTTGGATATTTTAAAGTATGTAGTTCAACAGGGAACTGCAGGGCTTTTTGTGAAATATAATTTTAATATATTTAAGTTTATTTATTTCAATTTGATTAGATTTTTTAAACCGTGTGAATAGCAGAACCAGTGTGCACTGTGTCATAGCATTTAATCTCACAATTGAACCTTTTAAATAGGCAACTCATCGGTACGTGACATTGCACGAAGTTAACAGGTGGCTTAACTCACAAAAAGTTTCTACCATTTAACATTTTTGAAATTCTAATTCCGAACACTTGTGCTCTTTGTTCCAGTAAAAGCCTCGCAATTGCACATTTTTATTTTGATTTTAAATTATTTCTTTGAATCTTTATCTTTCGATTAGTTTACTGAAAATTGTGTTTTACTAGCTGCACATTTTGGTTCAAATATTTTCTTGGAGCCTTGCATTGATTCAAATTCTGAACAGCGTTTCTCAAAGTTTTTTTTTAATGAATTGTTACTGGGCCAATTAACATACTTCATACATCAACAAGAATCCAAAAGATACATCGCTTAACCGATTATTTAAAAAAAAACAGGGTATTGGCATGGCAACGTATGTTTGCCTTCAAAGTAAGTTGTACATTGTAGGCAACATATGCGTTTTTCTCAAAGATCAGCAGATGCAGCTGTGTCGTTATAGACGCCCACGTTCGATAGAAAATGTCAATCACTATTCAATATTGTTTTATATGAAGAAATATATGCTCTGGATTTCCATACATTAGTAAGATATAAAAAATGCAAATAAATTCCAAAGATTACTGGTTCTGCTGATCACACGGTTTAAAAAGAAATAAACTCAAATATATTAAAATTATATTTTACAAAAAGCCCAGCAGTTCCCTGTTGAACTACATACTTTAAAATATCCAACCACGTTTACACTAAGTTCTCCCAAAAATTTAGCTGCTACTTTTTGCTGTATTTTGAGTAATTGTTATTTGATAACACCTCCATTTCACAACATTACTGTAAATATTTTTGTATTCATGTATGATATATCGCAAAATATGCCTATAATGAACAAATTGCAGCAATGTAGACCTTTATTCGCCGAAAAATAGTAAAAATGACGCCACATATGCGGAAGAAATATGAACTAATCAAAACCGCCAAAAGATGGCGCTTTTTCAACTGAACAACTTTCTCAAAGACTGCAAACCTGTAGGAAGCATACCCGCGGCGCTAGAGGTTTTGGCCACACCACTGAGTTAGCTGCCCCACTGTGCCACGTCAGCGCCCTGGCGTTGAAGTCGCCCGCGATTACCAACGGGTTTCATCTTATCAGCTCCATCTGTGAAAACTGTTCAATCGACCATCTTGACAGCGCGTAACAGCTGCAGACGAACACTCCATTCTCCTTTGCAACCGTGAAACTGTTACCGGTGGAGATGCTGTAAAGGTCGAATATTATAGCGATCCCTAGTAGCACACTTGTTGCCATTCAGTTGAGATAACATAAATATGACTTGAATCCTTGAGAGTTTGAGCTGTTTAGAATACCTGTAACTAGAAATGAGAAGAAAAATTAACTAGAAATTAGAAGAAAAATAAGTATTTTCCATTTAATTCCAACTACCTTTTCTTATCTTGAGAGATACGCGTATTTCTTCTACAATGTTCAGACTTCTTCAGTGCTTCGTACTAATAACTCTCGTATGAATAACTCGACACCTGACAGTCGAGTTATTAGTACGAGACACTGAAGAAGTCTACACATTGTAGACGAAATACACGTATCTGTCAAGATAAGCAAAGGTAGTTGCAATTAAATGGAAATTTAATTTTTATTTCTCATTTCTAGGTATAAATATGACTTGCTAAGTCACAATCAAGTTACTACAACTATTTATGATCATTATGTGCTGCTCGGGATATGGTTAGCGGCCAAATTGAGTTAAAATCGGCCAAAAGATGTACTTTTATTCGAAGAATCTTTTAACCGAGTTTCAGACAATTTGGCCAACCCCAAGACTAAGAAATTAATTTTGTATGGATCACGAGAGTCTCTAAAACTCCCCTAAAAAACGATAAGTTATTTAAAAACGCCTACTTGTGTAGTTGTTCATGGTGACTTCCCTCAATGCCAATTTACTGGAGGCAATATGGTTTTAAAATGCTTTTTCAACTGATCATAACAAGATAATATGAATGAGTCCTTAAACGGAATTTAAAACAGCATTTCACGAGTTCATAAAATCGAGATAAAACGTTTGATAGGAGTAAACGGAATTTGAGAAAACAAGGATTTCAGATCATTGTAAATCTGACTAAAATCATCTCACATATCTGCACAAATATGAAAGCTATTGGCACCTCTTGGTGGCATAATAAAACTAAATGAGTTTCTGGAAGCTTTCATAAAACTTTAATAAAACTTAAATTAAACTTATAAAACTGGATAGTTTTGGAAATGTAACTTGGGATACGAAACAGGAAATACATTGAAAATTATCCATGCAAGCTTCTCATTTTTATGACCATATACTTCCCTGACATGAACTTCCACTCACCCTGTAATTTCTTAGCTTTTGCATCTGTAGTTCGATCATTTTCTCATTGCTAAGCTTACATGATTTTCAAGCTGATCTAGTTTCGTAGCGGGTGAGTTATTCTTATTGTTTTCTTGGGCCAAAGGTGTACTTTTTGCAGTAAGAGTTCGCTTTGGGATTCTACTAAAAGACACTCGGAGATGATATGCTAATTCCACATAATCACATTATCACATCATACCATGCCAATATTATCGGATGCGTTGCACAATCTTCGCCCACTGACTAGGTTTTCACGAGCAAAGAAATTTGACAATCAAAGCTCCCTGCATCCGAGTTTTATATAAGCCAATAGATTTGCATTTTTTTTTGTCAGGGCTTTGAATATTCACAATTAACCTTTCTAGATTTTAACTGCCTTAATTTTTGCATGGTAACAATCAACTAATGCGCAAAAATTGTGCAACGCTGGAACTGTTATGCATCACTTCAGTGCTTCAAAAACTGCAACCACTTTTATGCAATATTCCCTGTGGCTCATATAAATTAGTTGATCTTTATGAGCACTCTCAAAGCCACTATCAAACTATCTGCGCTATTAAACCAAATTGCGAATCGCTCATCTTTAGTGTGACATCAATTTCTGAACAGAATGCCTAATGTCTGAAACGGGTTGACTAACGACTTCCCCGTACCAGTCGGTGAATGGTCTCCGAGTTCGCTGTGTGGTGTTAAATCCCGCGGCAATCGCCGCACGTCTCCGACTAACGGGTGTCATTTAAAGATGAGGAAAAATTCCAGTTACACTGCTCTTTATTGCTGATAGCACCGCACCAACTTCAACGAGACGCGCGAAATGGAAAGTGAGACAAACGTTCGCAAGTGGAAAAATTAAATTAATAAATTTATGCCACAAGTCGCCGTTGCTCGCTTCCTGGTACAGGTTTATTGATATCTATGTTCAAATAATGGTCGGAAGATGTTGACATTTTCACCGCCTCCTACTCCAGGGGAGGCGCAAAAAAGGCTCGCTTCGAAGATATTTTATCTTTTTACTGGACTGTCGCTTTCAATTTGCGCCGTCAGTTTGCTTTTATCAAGGAAGCGACAAGTGTCAAAATTGTCCTGTTTTGTATCTCCACGGGGAAATTTATTTTCTTTTGACTGGTTCTGACCTATTTTTTATGGGCTGCGAATGAAGATTTTCACAATTTTCGCCCGTAACATTTCAACAAACTTGTTCAGTTCGCTGTGTTACTAGATGTTTCAATGGTTGCATGGTGGAACTGTTATGTGACTTACTTTATCACTTTTATTTTGATTGCTAAGGGGGTTGGGGGAGGACTTTTCCTTTTGGGTCATTCGTCTCTGAGTAAGAATCTCATTTTTTGAGTTCTGACACTTCTTTTACATAATTTGTTCAAACTAAAATATGGCATGTTATAAGCCTGACTTAGTTTCTTTTTACTAATTCGTACTAATTCTCGCACTTAGTACCACGTAAATAAAGTAATCGATCTCTCTATAATGATTGTATCTCAAAGTTCTTGGACCTTCTAGTGAAGCCTCTGAACTTTTTTCTAGGTTATCCTCAGCGGAAAGTTAATCAAAATTGAGGATTGTGTGTTTTTTTTAAATTTTTTGATGATTCTCTGAACTTTGGAAGAACTTTCGAAAACTTTTTTGAAATATATATAAATGTCTTTCTTGAAGTTCTCTGCCAACCTATTGTGAAGTTTTCTCAACGATTAAATAAATTATCATAAAAAATTCCGTTGGTTGACGCCTCAATAACTCAGTAATTACCACTTCCAACGATGGGGTAATCGAAGTTCAATTACGTTCTAACACTGTCCCAACTGGAGAAGGTGTTCTCTATCAATTTGTCAAGCTGTCATTGATTCATTGGGTGACTGTTGCGACGTAGTTGGTGGTGGCCTAAAAGGTAAAAAGGCAACAGAACTTGAACAGTTAGCGATAAGCTTGGTAGCGTTCCTTCCTGAATGTATTGAATCATAATCAATCAAAAGAGAAAATAACCGGGCACCTATTGGGCTGTCCACAAACAACGTGATTTTGTGATTCTGGAACCCTTATCCTATCCGTGCAGAGTTCCTTTTAGTTTGTAGAAAATTTACGACTTATGTACGAAAATTCTTTCTTTTAATGTATTTTTGGCTGACTCGCGGGACACTACGATGCAGCAACCCTAGCAGCACGCTTGTTGCTAATCAGTTTAAGTAACTTGAACGCAACTCAATTAAGTCACAATCAAGTAATTGCAACCAATTATGTCAGTTTGGTGTTGCTTGGGAACTATGGCTTTGTGGGTGAACAAAATCCCTCCGTTAACGATTTGCTGATTCTCTTTCATTTTATCGAAACCTCATTTACAAACTCACAACTGAGTGGATGTGAACACCCTGAATAAAAACTGGACAACATTTGGTTAATTTTGGTTAAGTATAAAAAAAGAAACGCAGGTTTGAAAGTCGCGCTACAATTATCGACTCACCCTTTAGTTTTAGACAAAGTTGTAGGATCAATTAAGCGCCACAAATTTAACATACTCATATTTTGAAAGTTATATATAGGAACGACTGGCTAATGAATATACGTGAATCTAAATTAATGACCGTAATTTTGTGATTTCTATTTGAAATAAACGATATGTGAAGTATGATTTGGTAATTTGATGATGCTGATGATGGTACCATCTTTTGTAACAAGACATCTGTCCATAGCCCTGAAATATTCAGAAAAACGCTTTGATCAGGATTCTATTATTGTTTGTGATCATCAAACTCCTGTATGAAAGGCCAAAAACGTTTTGGCGGGCCCATAAGCAGAGATACTTACGTGAAACCCGCGAATACAGGGAAGATAATCTCCTTCGAATGAAAAGTTCACACTCAGAGCAGTACAATCGAGCCCTCGATTGACAGAATAAACCTAATAGAGATGGTCGAAAAGTCCGCCCTCGTTCCGCAATGCTGCAACATGGAGGAGGCAGTCCCATACTTCCTATCCAAATCGTTTCACATGGGTGCCCTGGTGGTCCCTTCCTTTACCCGTTTTAGCGTATGTAATGAATATTTAGTGCATTTACGTCAAAGGTCATTCGATTGCTAGTAGAAATCATAAATAATGATAAAAATATAAAATCAATATGTAATGTCATAAAGAAACATTTGTTACTAGAAATTAGAAGAAAAAATAGTATTTTCCATTTAATTCCAACTACCTTTGCTTGTCATGACAGATACGCGTATTTCGTCTACAATGTGCAGATTTCTTCAGTGTCTCGTACTAATAACTCGAAAAATTCTGTTTTTAATTCCTGCCTCCGATTTCTGTGAATCTCTGAGCCTATCCACAGCCTGTTCATAGTTTATGGACAAGCCCCGATGGAGGTACGTCGGCTGGTGTCCTGAGTAAACAAGAATGAATGTGATAAGGTATTTGTTCGAGTAGAAATTTATCCACCGATAACGCTGTAGGGGTTCATTGATTCGTCCCATCGGGGGTGTTTCTTGCGTGGAACGATTATGTACATATGTTGGCTATTTGCTTTGTTTCTAAAAAGAATATTAAGGTTGGTCTGGATATACGATTGCAGTTCAGTTGCTAGTTATAAGAGAAAAGTTACTGATGTGTATAAAAGAAACAGTTAGAAAAGGAGCCTGAACGTTGTTCTTGAAAAACAAATTAAAGTAATTTTAACTATGCTTTTATGGACATCGTTATGTGGGTTGTGGTGAGTAAATTATAATATCGCTAAACTAAAGAAATTACAATAACTATTACTAACTGAAATCTATTTGGGAAGCCTGGTATAGCACTAAAGTGTGTATTCGATAAAAATGTCTCACTGAAAATCTTCTGTAACTTTTGAACCTTATGAGTAAAAAGCCTAGAAATTTGAGCAAGTCCTAATCCTAGTGTATTATTTACATCTGTCAAGAAGCTTCAGTCATGTCGTCGAAACGAGGAATTGTCCATGAAAAAATTGTGCACTCACAATCTATAACCAGAGGCGTCCCACCGATGGATCGCTAAGAAGTTTGGAATTGCCAATACAACTGTGTTTCGTGTAATTAGAATCTTCAAAGAGCGTCTGAGTGCCCGAAGGGAGTGGTCATAAGATGGTCCAACGGACAGTTAAATAGCCAGGAAAGTGGTGAAACAGTTCAAGATCCGTCCAAACTTGTCAAATCGAGATGTCACTAAAAAGTCCAAGGTGTCAGTCGTCACTGAGAAAACCTGCGCTCGCAAACTTAACACGAAGCTGCTCAACAAATCGTTTTCCATCGTGATCGTTGACGAAACATACGTCAAGCCCCACTTCCGTCAACTTTCTGGGAAAGAATATTTCGCTGAAAAGTCTAAGTTCGATGTTCCGGAGAATGTACCAAAGAAGAAATAATGGAAATTTACAAAAAAGTTCCTGATCTGCAGGTGATTTGCGGATGTGATGAAATAAACGCTCTCTTTTTTAACAAATCGTTCGACTTGGATGTATAGTTCATACTAGTTCAATACTTCAAATAATCAAGTAGGTTTCGTCATCCATGATCATACGAACTTCCAGCAAGTATCGTATCGTACAACTTTTGCACTCTGGGCCTGCTACTGCTTCTTATAGGTTTCAGCTTCAGGCCTTCAGCTGCTACTGCTTCTCATAGGTTCAAAGATTCAAAGGTTCTTTGGCACGGTGAACATTAGACTTCGAAGTGCCAACTTTTTGGGCCACATCCAGCTCTGAAACCTCCTTTTTGTACTTGAAAGCCTCCATCATACGTTTCTCCAAACGAAGGTTAGCAGGACCTTTTTTCGACTCGATTTTAGTTTATCTTAAAACGTGTTATCGCTGTTCGTTTAGTTTTCTCAGTTTCTGCTCTCATCATTGTCGGTTTCCGCATTGAAATTCCGGGCTCTGTACACCATTTGTATACAGTATTTGGACGTTGTTCCGTTGAAATTTCACGAAATTTGAAACAAACGGTTGCAAACAATTTAAGGGCTATTCACAATAGGCCGGGCCGGAACCGAAAGGCTTTTATTTCACGGCCGGTATGTTCTGTTTACTTCACACTGTACCGGGGATCTATGATGTAGATTTTACGCAAACATCAACACACCTCAGTTGTCCTTTTTTTTTTTTTGTAACTGCGCTTACTCGCTCATATTTTGGTTTTAATCAGTCAAAATTTTATTTATCAAAAATCCATTTTTAATAACTAGAAATTAGAAGAAAAATTAGAATTTTCCATTTAATTCCAACTACCTTTGCTTATCTTGACAGATACGAGTATTTCGTCTACAATGTGCAGACTTTTTCAGTGTCTCGTACTAAAAACTCGACCATAGTACGAGACACTGAAAAAGCCTGCACATTGTAGACGAAATACACGTATCTGTCAAGATAAGCAAAGGTAGTTGGAATTAAATGGAAAATACTAATTTTTCTTCTAATTTCTAGTTACAGGTATTCCACTAAAAAGCTCAAACCCTCTAGGATTCATTTTTGATAGTTGTAAGCTCAGTAAGAAATTTAGAAATGCTTGTCGACCGCAAAATTATTGACGTACTCAGCAATAATTACCAATTGTTCGTCCGTATTTTCTTAGAACAAGAATACCGCTTGATTAACTCGTCGATATAGTCGATGTGCCTTCCAAAATTATCCTCACCAACCAAGTTGCGTAAAAACTTCACTGATTGAACATGAAAGTTTTCCATGCTAACCGGATTATGACGTTGAATTTTTTTTTAAATCATATTAGAATGCATAACCTGTACGTAGGGTACTTGTCTGACCAATGTGTATGGCAATGGCAATGGCATTAATTTTCTAGTGGTCAGATATGTCAATAAAATTCGTTTAGAAGTAATACCATCGATTAACTCTTAGATCATAATGCTTATGCTAATGACAGTCCAACCATGAAAAAAGATTCAATCTGATCGTATTATTTTTAAAGTACGGTGCAATGGATTCTTAATAAAATATAAATAACAAATCTGAACGGCGAGTGCTTAACTCGAGTTTCTCTTCTAATCATAAAATAAGCATTCGACAATGTTCGGTCGATTAATTGCTTAATTGAAAAAGTTTAACTTGTCATTCTACATTGCGAAAATAGTTCTAAATTATTTTACTGACAGATCACTGCAGATCGACTGTCTTAATTACTTGTGAGAGCTGCAGTTCTTTTAGATAACATGCTTGTTCAAATATTGCAAAAAAAAAAATCACTTATGACTTCCTGATTTATCTTTGCTCGCTGACGATACAAATATTTCCGATAACGGACGGAAGAAGTCTTCGTGTTATTTGCAGCCGGTGGCAAAAAAATAGATTTCTTCTTTTCTCATTTACAAAAAATGGAAGATTTCTCCCAACGCTTCTGAAATTTAATTTATGATAATTCCACATAAGCTCAACACTTCTTTCTTGAAAACTTGAAGTAGTCAGTGACATAGAAGTACTAGTCACATAGTTACTATGAACGAAGTGCCAATTTCATGGTCAAGTTAATTGAAATATCTTGGTATGATAGTTCATCAAAAGTTAACTTATAAATAGCATATATATTGTATTTAAGCCATAAGTAACCAATACATGAAATATTAAAATCCTCTTATAAACAGGAAATCCAAACTATGCTAAATAATAAAATGCTAATATTTAAAAAGAATTTGACCGGCCTTGCTTTATGCTGTGCCTTCGCCAATATGGTCAAGTATGGTCTGAATCCTTTGAAGAGTCTTTTTCCTAGAATTGTAACAACTAGGAAAAAGACACTTCAAAGGATTCAGTACAAAATTCTGAAAGTAACTTTGAAACTACCTTCCTGGTACAGTAGAGGAAAGGCTTGTAAGATGGAACAGCGACACTTTTAACATTTACAGCGACAACGCTATCGCGCTAACAAGTGTTAACCTCATTTTTTTCTGTTCTTCAATTTTCATTTGCTTTTGGAGTGAATACACTCATTCGATTTAGCTCTTCCGGGTTTCAATGTTCGAAAGTATTGGCATAATTAAAATAGCAATTATTTCTTGTGCTTATTAAGTGGAAATTTCCCATCGATATAGGTTAACATTTGTGTTGGCTAGCATTTTTGATGTATTTTTATGATCCAAAGGCATTTCCAAACAAATCGTAAAGTGAAACAATTTTGTGATGTTTTATGGTCATGTTTGTAAGATGGAACACTGTTAGGCTTGTAAGATGGAACAATTTTTTTTTTCGTTTTAAAACATATGAATGATGTAGAAGGAGATGTTCGGTCATCACCATGAGGCCCCAAGAGTGGACAGTAATGTTTGCTAGAATGAAAAATATTACGAGAATGTGTTGAAAGTTCCGTCAGTGTACGGTAGATTGTAAATAGAACAGAAGTAATGAAAATTGAGCGAAAGGGTATTGGTAAAGTAGTACTCGAACCAAGGACGTTACCTTTGCCTAACATCCCACTGGGGGGTAGGTCGAGGCACAGACGATTCTGCCACCTCAACAGGCAAAAGTAACGCGTTGGTGTGCGCTCATGTACTACTGATAGCTGTGTGATAAAGGGTGATACGGTCAAAATTTGGTCAAGGGAAAACGTGTGTAAATCGGTGAAATCGTTTATTTAAAAAATCAAATTAAATTTTTTTTTCAAGATCAATTAGTATAAAATTCAGGAAAAATATTCAGTTAGGCTTCCGCTTTTCCAAATCCGAATTGCCGGGCCTTACGCTTGACCCCTGCCATCAGATTTTGTACAGCCACCTTGTCCACCTTCTTCGCCGCAGAAAGCCAGTTTGCCTTGAACTGCTGCTCGTCCTTAGCAGTTTTTTTGGTCTTCTTTAAGTTCCGCTTGACAATAGCCCAGTATTTCTCAATTGGGCGGAGCTCTGGCGTGTTGGGAGGGTTCTTGTCCTTGGGAACCACCTGCACGTTGTTGGCGGCGTACCTCTCCATGGCCTTTTTACCGTAATGGCAAGATGCCAAATCCGGCCAAAACAGTACGGAACAACCGTGTTTCTTCAGGAAAGGCAGCAGACGTTTATTCAAACACTCTTTCACGTAAATTTCTTGGTTGACAGTCCCGGAAGCTATGAAAATGCTGCTTTTCAAGCCACAGGTACAGATGGCTTGCCAAACCAGATATTTCTTTGCGAACTTTGACAGTTTCGTGTGCTTGAAAATATCTGCTACCTTTCCCTTCCTTTGCCGTATAAAACTCCTGTCCCGGAAGCTGCTTGTAGTCGGCTTTGACGTAGGTTTCGTCGTCCATTACCACGCAGTCAAACTTCGTCAGCATCGTCGTGTACAGCCTCCGGGATCGCGCTTTGGCCGTCGTATTTTGTTTATCATCGCGATTTGGAGTCACTACCTTCTTGTAAGTCGATAGTCCGGCTCGTTTTTTGGCTCGATGCACGGTTGTAGACGATACACCCAGCTTATTTGCGGCATCTCGGAGAGATAGGTTAGGGTTTCGCTTGAAACTACCGGCAACTCTCTTTGTCGTCTCAGCGGCTTCCGGTTTTCGATTTCCCCCCGATCCAGACTTCCTGGCTGTCGACAAACGTTCCCCAAACACTTTAATTACATTTGTAACGGTTGATTTGGCAACTTTTAGCGATTTTGCCAACTTTGCGTGCGAGTAGCTCGGATTTTCGCGATACGCGAGCAAAATTTTGATACGCTGCTCTTCTTGCTTGGACGGCATTTTGACAACTGAAGAGTGAATTCCAAAATCAAAATAGGAGCAACATTCTACACACACACACCTTCAAAATGAGGGGTGTTCAGGTTTTTTAAATGCAAAATTGAAAGAAATACGTCAAGTTGATATTGACCAAATTTTGACCGTATCGCCCTTTAGCTTCTAGCGATAGTTTGTATGCACTCTCTTTGATGCGCACATGGGAGAGGAACTCTCTCCTTTTTGAGTTTGTTTCGCAACGTCTGAGATCACTCAGGTTGTGAATGATATTTTTTATATTTGGAAATGCCATGGAAACATCAATAAATTGAAATATAACGATACATTTTTTGAAATTGCTATTTTCGATGGATTTCGAAAATAGGCCATATTTTTTTTTGATGACTATAAATAATCAGTTTTGTGAGCAAACTTGGAGCCTTTTAGTTCCTCTTTCGAAAGATCCTCGAAAAAATAAAAATTATATATGTTACGAGCAAAAAACGAATCGTGTTCCATCTTACAAGCCTTTCCTCTACTATTGAGGTGTTCCGAATTACGAATATTGAGACTTGAAATAAAATGTACGACATAATAGTATATACTCAGGCAAAAATCTAAGATTCTAAGATGTTTAGTTTTTATTTTATACATTATGACTGACACCCAGGTATAGAAAACCTGTTTGAAATATTCTGAACTGCTCATGCAAGAACAATGTAAACACTCTTAGAAACTATAATTTTTACATTGAGTAACGATTATAATATAGGAGGAAATGTTCGGTCATCACCATGAGGCCCCAAGAGTGGACAGTAATGTTTGCTTGAATGAATGACATGGCGAAAAAGTGTTGATAGTTCCGTCAGTGCACGGCAGGTTGTGGAAATTGAATAGAAGTATTACAAATTGAGCGGAGGGCTGGGATATAGTGGTACTCGAACCAAGGACGTTTTTCTTTTTTGGGCGTAGAACCGCTGCGTCTATTCAGTTGAACTTTTGTGGTACACCCCTGTTAACTATTCTAAATCGCATCTTAAAGCTAGATCACCATTTGTCAAGTGACCAGGCTAAGACGCGTGTCCAAGTCAGGCAAAATTGAGTTTATAAAACCCACCACCTTCTCAGGATTTGCAGTCCAAATTTCTTTAGGTTGCATATAGCCACTGTACAGAAATTCAAGTCTGCTCTTATGTAAAGCATAACAACTGTTCCGAGGTTTCACGTTTCATGTTACAGAAACGACAGATATCAATGTTTTTCAAATGATATCTATTCGCGCATTGTCTGGTTACTAAGCCAGTATAGGTACAAAGAACTCTCTTATTGAGCTCCAGAAGCTTTTGTAACATTTGAAATTATAAACCTTTTCGATTGAACACACTTTGTGGTGACCAACTAATTGGTCATCACCCTTTGCTCTTCCCAAGATTTTAATTCCTTTTTTATGGCACAGTATGATATACCGCAGAATGGTTCTGGGCCAATAAACTGCATTTGAACTTTGTTTAGCATGCTCGTCTTTCCTTTCATTTCCTTCAATGACACAGTGTCCCGGAACCCAGAATAAATTTACCGAGTTCTCTTGGCACACCTTTCGCAATGAAAGAATGCATTCCCAGACAAGTTTGGATGTGCATTTATAATTACTTAACGCTTTGAGTGCCACTTGGCTGTCTGTAAAAATACAAATATTTGCATATCTATATATCCTCTTAAGGCAAACGTTACCACATTTTATTATAGCAAAGATCTCCGATTGGAAAACCGTTGGATAGTTTCCCATCGCCACTGAGATTTCTACCCCAGAGCCGAAGATTCCTGCTCCCGGTGTTGTTCCTATTTTTGAGCCATCTGTGATATTTTATGGAGCCATGACGAACAGTGGGATCAATCTATACGTGACGTTTCACATATCTTGTAAGGTATGTCATGGTTTTCCACAGGTTTCATCCAGTCTCCGTTCATATACATCATTGGCTCATTTTGAAAGCTTTGTGAAATGCTCAGGTGACCGACTAAGTCCAGACTAACACCAGACATGAAAGTTTTCAACCGTTTAAGTCTAAGTATACCCTTTCCCGCTTCTAGTTGCACGTATTCGTGGAAAGGCAACAGATTTAGAATTGCATTCAAAGCAATTGATGAAGTGCTGCGCATCGTTTCCGTTACAGCAATGGATACTAGCGGTTGAATTTATGTAAGCTTTTTCTGTGCCACCACACAAGCGAAGCATACGATACTTTTGGACGTATTATGGATGTATAAGGACGCATTATTTCCCTCATATCCCCAATGCGGGGACCTACCCCTAAGGCAAAACAGGTTGTTTGTACACACTCTGTTTTGTTACCTCATGGTGGTGACATCACACTTAGAAAGTTATCATAACAAATAAAGTTAATAGGTTACTCATAAAGCATTTCTGATCCTTAACTTTTCAATTTAAGTCATAACGGAATGCATTCATATCGTTAATAAGCATGAGCATGATTGACCGTCCACGGATGCTACTCCGTTGTTGCTATATATGATATATAGTTGACTGTATTTACACCAAGAACCAACAGATGTTTGGGACTAACATACATACCTCCTCAATGTGTAAAAACTGGTGACCCATTATAAAGCAATACCGGCGCCAACCGTGCCCAAATGCTGGTCAAGTAGGGAATCGGAAGGAACGTGTTGAAGTGATACTCGCTTTGAAGGAAGCCGAGAAATCTTCTGAACTTTCACGAGAAATCACTGGGATGTTGGATAGTTGGGAGAAGGTTAGCAGCAGGGTAGTTAACGATACGTTGTGACTGAAAAAAGACAAGAATAACGAAAAAAACAAAATAAACAAAATCAAACAGAATATTAGATATTGTCTTCAAAATTTGGTAGAGATAAATTAGTTGTTGTCTGAAAAGAAACAAAATCAAGAACAAAGATATAAGTAGAATCCTTGTAGTCCCCGGATGTTTGAAGAGCGTAGCCATTTCTATAAGAGTTATTGTTGCGGGCTGTCGATGGTTGATTATAACTATGTGTTGGACACTATTGGCTGAAATAGTTAACGATGCGTTGTGACTGAAAAAAGACAAGAATAACGAAAAAAACAAAATAAACAAAATCAAACAGAATATTAGATATTGTCTTCAAAATTTGGTAGAGATAAATTAGTTGTTGTCTGAAAAGAAACAAGAACAAAGATATAAGTAGAATCCTTGTAGTCCCCGGATGTTTGAAGAGCGTAGCCATTTCTATAAGAGTTATTGTTGCGGGCTGTCGATGGTTGATTATAACTATGTGTTGGACACTATTGGCTGAAATGAGCATTGAATGAGAATAGTGAGAAAATATCATTAAATAAATGACTATAATACTCAGTTGTTTATTAAGCTGAAGCCCATTTGGGCTGTATCTGATGAACTCAGTCGGCTGTTCTACTTAATAGCCCCTTAATCCTAAAATGATACTGGTCTATACATTATCTATCACCCTTCATTGTTAGTGAGTTGTTTGAAAATTAGTTATTGGTTTGATCTGTAAAAAAATCATCTGAAAGCTTATTTCTCTTTATCTCTTCCGATCAGCTACTCTCAATGTATGTTTTCCCAAGCAGTCCCTCCGCATCTTGTAATAACCTAACTAAAAATTCACAATCCACCGATTCCAAATCACGACAGAAATTCCTACCACCTAACATGTAAGTGGGCGGATTGTTACAATTTGGAAAATTGAATCAATCCTGTCAGATTTCACGCCAATATGCTGTTATGATAAATTTACAATCTCATAACTGCATGTTAGTTTTTGATTTGAAAAGAGTCCAGATTCATGGTACTGTTGCAGCCCGGCATCCGAACTCTGGATTTGGAAATTTGTGTCGCTTAACAAATGTGCAAAAGCACTTTGGCCAATATTTAGTGTCAACCAGTGGGTACTTGTGCTCTACTCCAAGTTCCCCTTCTTTCAACCTCACCTACAATTCAATTTACCCGTTGAGTTGGACACATCACAAAAGAAAATAGTGTGATGGAGCACGGAAGTTAGGTTACTAGATGTATGAAAAATACTCTATAAACTATTTAGGAGAATATCTGAAAAAAATCCAAATTTGGCCAACACCCACCTGAATGCATTCAAATCGTTAATTAAGTTAAAATAGAAATATTCCCTCAACATTGTGTTGACTTTGTACCTACAATTGTGGCAGTGAATCAAAATATAGAGCGCATTTTGCATCGTAGACCCTTGTGCTGCCATCTATCATTTATAATGTGGAAACATGCACTTGCTGAGACCGAGCCGTCAAAAATATCGCTGACCCGACCGGAGCTCAGCTCGGCCTATTGGGAATAGCCCTTAAACCAATTCGCAAGTGTTGAGAGATCAAGCTTAACAACAGGATGCAGCCATAAAAAGAATTAGTTATTAAATTTTAATATAATTAAATTTTTTAATTTAAATTTTTTTTATATTAGTTTTGAATTTAAATTTATTTTAAATTTAATTTAATATTTAATATTGCGAAACGGCAGCGCATTCTGGCTGCTGATATCCCAAGCAGGAACGAATAACTTGATAACTGGACTTGGTATTTAGGAGCTCATATTAAGAGGTAAAATACCTGAGGATAATACCATAAAATGGTTCCCACAATGTTAAGCGAATACCAAATTGAGTTACGACAATACCAAAATAATGCCTCTCAGGTATTCGCAGGTATCCGAAATAACAAGTTTTGTTATTCGCGAGATATTGTGCTTGGAATTGTTAGGTATTTTACCTCTTAATCTGAGCTCTTTAATACCAAAGCCAGTTATCAAAATTTGGTATTCACATGTTGTTGTCTCCTGCTCGATAAGCGTTCAAAAACCTTTCGCTTTAGCGTAACGCTCTAAATTTTCAAAATTTTGAATTGATATAAGAGAGAAAAGTAGTCCTACGTTAAAATTATCGATCCAATTATTGTCTATTGAAGCACCGAGATTTTTAAAAACGTAAATGATAAATTGACATTCCTTCGACTAAACGAGACGTTCTATGCCGTCATCATTCAATTGAATTCTGCAGAAACGATTCCACATCCCAGCTCAACTGTCACTCCATTTTCTACGTTGCTCTTTCATCATTCCTGGAAGGAACCAGATCTTCCCAGACCCACTCGGCATGCATCCAATCATAGCAGCCCACCGTCGTTGTTTATACCAATTCGAATAATAACATAACCTCCTGCAGGACGTTCGAGGAGGCAAATTGAGCAATTATCCCATCCTCCTTGCTTGCAAACAACTGATGGACGACTCCGGGAGTGGCGGCAAGAAAGTAAGATGAAATGACAGATCCCAGAATTGGAGTCACATCGAGCCTAAGATAAATACCGCCCGCCCGCCCGTCCGTGTCTCGGCTGATGCCTGTATAAATAATTGAACGTGAATCACTTGGACGTGGGTAAACATGGAACTGCACTCCTCCGCTGGATCAAGCCTTGCTGATAAACAAAATAAAACGGCATATTTTTAGATCCATCACTCTCGATCGTTTCTGGCGCGGATCAACGAAGGGAGGAAAGTGTTGGAAAACCGCACAATGATGTGCATCGTTGCATTCTATCACGTTCGTTTTTTTTTGTCGATGGTACTCAACGTGTCGAACTCGAATGTCCATAAAAGTCATAAAAAGCAAATAATAACAAATCAAAATGACATCGCTTGAATCATCCGGTGTTTTATTTTACGCAACTGTTGATACTTTGTCCGTAAAGTAAATTGAGCCAGCTTAAAAGCTCAAGGAAACACACAAACAATAAAACTTTCAGCGGTTTTGATCGTTCGCGTAATTCATGCCTGAGTGGCAATGACTTTAAGGATGTGCGCAATTTTGCGCCATTTGGTGGAACGTGATTTGAGTTTCAACAAATCTTTTTCTGTTTTATTAAAGTGGGCAAAGTGTAAAAGCTCAGACTTTTATTGTACTGTTTTATCGCAAAGCGGAACAGATTGCAGCCAGACGAGGTCACTTGTAGCAAAGCGATTGGCCCTAAAGCTAACCTAAATAAATTATGCATGTGCCTCCGCCTCCGCCTTCGCCTTCGTTGCTGATGATTTTGACGTTATGAAAGCGATATGTACGTTTGTGTGCCTTTCAGAAGCGACCGACACCGGTGACCGGTGGAAGTAGTAGTGGTTGTGAAGTGATATGAGCAAACTACATTCATATTGGGGTCGAAATCTTTCGACATCTTCCGTCCTTGCACTGTGTTGTGGTTTCTGTTTTTTTTTTGCTTTCTTTGCCCTTTTGCTTCTCCGTGGAAGCGTGAAGAGCAACATATGGGTTCAATTTAACTGGCAGTTTGATCCGTTCGGTTGAACTCCACGACCGACAGAGCAGAGTAGATCCTTCTGATGGCGATAGTTATCAACCGGAGCTTCCTTACACGGTTCGTGCTGATGGATGATAGGGTAAAGGGCTCGATTCCAGCGCTGACTTCAGTGTGATTTATGTTATGTTCGATATCAGCTACGCTACCCTAAAGTGTGTCGGCGAAATGGTAGAGCAGCGGTGCTTCACATAAACCGGAAGTACGTAGTTATGTCGGTGATGTCCCACGTTGAATTATTGAGAATGAAAAGAAACCGAGAATGTCGGAATAGAGAAAGATTCATAGGGGGTCGGTGTTTCACGGAAGTCAGTAGAGTAAGATGCCGAGATATGTTTTTTGACAACTTTTGAACTCGCAAATAAACTTGTTCCCATGTGGAGAGTACATTTCATTCAACTCACGGAACGATAACTATAGCTTACAGTATCAGTTTTTGCCCTACACTTGATGTACCCTTTGATAAACATCCGACCTTCACCTGTCCCATTAACATCGCCCATAAAACAAAAACAATTGAATTAATACAAATACCAGCCGTAAAATATGAATTCCTTCGATGATTTGTTGCTCTGCCCGGAAGGTGAACTCATAAATAGCAATAATTTATTCACCAGCCCGAGTTTCGGTTCTTTTCTCCTCCCGCCTAGCTCCGAGGAAGTTGTTTTTCCATAAATCAAGCCGTTTCAACTTTCCGCTTTTCTCGCTTCCCATTTGTTCCGAACTCCTCGAGAAAACAAAACAAATCACCGAAAGGAGGCCCTAAGACGCGACGGGAAAAGTTCAATAACACAGTCGCCCGATTTAGTAAACATTCCATCGACCTCTCAGCTGCGCCAATGCATTGCACGCCTGCAACCATGGCCTAGCTCACACTACGTCACGCCACCGCCCGCAACCGGCCTCATTTCCATCACCGTCAAAATGCTTCCTCTCTCTCTCTCTCTCTTCCGTGTCTCCTCCACGCAGACAAAGCACCCACCGCATGTTTCAGTTCCACCAACCAAAGTGGCGTGCAGACTGCAGTAGAAAATGGGAAGTTTACGACGTGTTACCTCATAAAATTTGGAATGTTTTCAAGCCGGCTGAACTGGTCCGGTCGAGGCAGGTTCGGATGCGAGATGGCGGATGGTTTCAATGTCATTTCGAAAATATACGATTGCTTGGATGCACTTGCATTGAATTTGTTGCGAGGTGCAACATCAATTGTGATCTGGTGCGATCAGTTTTTGTAGGTATGAGATCTTTCCCAACAACGGTTTCGTTTTCATAAATCTAATGTTTTTGATGCATTAGCAATCACTGAAAATCGGCATTGAAATTGACGAAAATCAATCAACAATAAATTAAGAGTGATTTGTGTTATGCATAACTACACTCAGGAAATTATCCGTACTACTTTCATGCGACCGGAACTATGACCAAAATCGTATGAGATTAATTATTATTGTTGCATTAGTCAAGAAAAACATGCCTTTTATACGTTTTTAGTTGACATCACTTATCAAGCGTGTATAGTCTCGTGGGAATGTGGCTCGTCTCTGAATCCCGAGGTTCATGGTTCAAATCCCGGTCGTTACTTTTCGCTCGGTTCCTCCAGCCAACAGATACTTAGTCTTTGAAGCATTCACCTTCAATCCAACCTTTCCCGGTCCATATTTATATCGTGTGCTTCCATTACTACTATTTTTTTACGGCTGGCTTGTAGGGCCTGCACGAACCCCTTGTCTTGCCGAAAGAACATCGTGCACAGCTTTGTTTAGAGTCAAACGCTGGCACGAGGACGATGGTTGACCACCCCTAACATGGAGAACAGACGCCGTTTTGAGCCGCCCCTGACATGAAGAATAGACGCTCAGGTTGGTGAAGGCTTGGCATTTCGCCCTTATAGCGGGGTGACTCGCTTTGACAGGGCTATTTAGGATGTTTGTGGGATTTTGGACGAAACTCAACAGAGTCCAGCGTCTGCTAAGCCCACTCACATTCTAGGCAGCCTCCTGCTACTCCTGCATACTTAATTCGCATCTATCCTCCATATCTGGAGGCCGTTCATGATCCGCAGCCTATGACCCGTCGGGTGGCTTGCAGCTCAGCTCCGGCAGTTTCCTTGCCAGTGAAGGGATTGCCACTGTTCCTACAACAACTACATAGCTGGGTTTGGGGGGTAGCCTAAGGCAGTCGAATTTGTTGACTGGGCAAGGGTTCGTGTAGTCGCCAGTCCCTTTTCATGTAAAAATACGCGGCATTCTGGCCGTAGTCTTTCAAAGGTCATCATTTACAATGACTGGTCCTGCTACAACAAGCCGTCAGGTAGGCTCTCGGGACAACATGCTGAGAACAGTCCTGTAGACATAGGTAATCCTTACACCGATGATGGGTTCTTATGACATCATCACATAACACTTTTATTTATTTTTTTATATAATCATTTATTTGCACAGGCTCAATCGAATTAACTTTACAGAGCCAAATTTTCATATTTTTTTACATCATTTATCTTAAAACTAAAGTTAGGAGGAAAGAGCCGATTACTCGCGGCCGTCTCGAGGTTAATAGGAATTACAAATTACGGATGGAAAAGAGGGTGGGAATTTAAAGTATGGTTTACATAACACATTAAATTTAAATTCTAAATTATCTAAACACTTATAACTATATCAATTTATGGTTTTCTTTGACTTGAACATTTCTTGAAAAAGAAAAAAAAACACACACATACACACACATATAAAATAAAACTTATACTAAACATACAGGTTAAACTAACTACAATCTAATGCTAATGTTAGTCAAAAACACATAAATGAGTTTCATGTACTCCAAATCACGTACAGCCAAAATATCTCGAATTGGCACATTGGGTTGTCTACCTCGAGCCCGAAGGGAATCATAAAGTTCAGATCTGACTCCACAATGTTCAGCACAAGACCAAATAACGTGGTCTGCGTCTTGATAGCCTTGTCCACACTCACAGAGATTGCTGTCCTTCAGCCCAACCCGGTATAAATGAGCGTTCAAAGAATAATGATTGGACATGAGGCGAGACATGACACGAATGAAGTCTCGACCCACATCCATCCCGCTAAACCAAGATTTCTTCGACACCTTTGGGATGATAGAATGTTGCCATCGCCCCAAATCTCCTTTACTCCATTTAGACTGCCAGCTGACGAGTGACTGTTGACGGAAAAATAGGAAAAATTCGTTGAAGGCGATTTGTCGATCACAAATATCGCCTTCCATAGCGCCCACCTTTGCAAGCGAGTCCGCTTTCTCATTGCCCGGAATCGAACAATGAGATGGGACCCATACAAAGGTGATGATAAAATAACGCGAAGATAAAGCACTTAGAAGCTCCTGTATTTTCATGAGAAAATACGAGGAGTGCTTTACCGGTCTCAATGAGCGAATAGCCTCTATAGAACTGAGACTATCCGTGAAAATGAAAAAATGATCCGGTGTTAGTGAGGCAACAATTTCTAGCGTAAATGTATTGCCGCTAATTCAGCGACATACACGGAACAAGGAGCTTGAAGTTTACGGTTGGCGCTATAAATTTCATTAAATATACCAAAGCCTGCTGACTCCTCTATCAAAGATCCGTCAGTGAAGAACGATTTAGTGGAATCAACTTGGCCAAACTTTGCAGCAAATATCACCGGAGCAATCATAGGACGATGATGTTTGGGATTCCACGAAGCTCCTGCATCATGGATAAATCAAAATGAATCGAATTGTCGAAATCGGAGAAGCAAACACGATTGGAAATGTTCGGCGAAGGGCTGACATCCTGTGTTATGTACAAATGGTACAAGGTCATGAAGCGGGTTTGAGGATTCAACTCAAGGAGCTTCTCAAAATGTTCGATTACCTGAGGGTTCATAACTTCACACCTGGTGAGGAGCCGGAGAGATAATTCTGTAAACCGATCCGAGAGTGGCAAAATGCCAGCCAGCACTTCAAGACTCATGGTGTGAGTCGAGTGCATGCAACCTAACGCGATACGAAGACACCGATACTGAATACGTTCCAGTTTAATGAAGTGCGACCGAGCCGCTGACTGAAAACAAAAACTACCGTATTCCATAACCGACAAAATCGTTGTCCGGTACAACGTTAGAAGATCTTGCGGATGCGCTCCCCACCAGGTTCCGGTGATTGTGCAGAGAAAATTGATCCTTGGCTGGCACTTTCGCTTCACATACTCAATATGGGATCTCCAGGTGCACTTTGAATCGAACCAGACCCCAAGATATTTAAAGCACATAGAATGAGTTATCGGCTTACCCCAAATTTGAAGCTTCGGTTGTGCAGGGTTATGCTTCCTAGAAAAAACTACCAACTCAGTTTTCTCCGTAGAGAATTCGATACCTAGCTCTAGAGCCCAAGTAGACAAATTGTCCAAGGTATCCTGTAAGGGTCCTTGCAGATCGACCCCATTGGGTCCCGTGACAGACACTACGCCGTCATCTGCAAGTTGTCTCAACGTACAGTTGTCACCTAGACAACAGTCAATGTCTTTGACATAAAAATTATACAAAAGGGGGCTTAAACATGATCCCTGGGGGAGACCCATGTAGCTAAATCGTGAAGCTGTAGAGGTTCCATGAGAGAAGCTCATATGTTTCTCTGACAGCAAATTGTACAAAAAATTGTTCATTAATGGTGAAAAGCCACAAGCGTGGAGTTTATCTGAAAGAACTTCTACAGATACTGAATCAAAAGCCCCCTTGATATCCAAGAATACAGAAGCCATTTGCTCTTTTTTAGCAAAAGCTAACTGAATATCTGTGGAAAGCAACGCGAGACAGTCGTTCGTTCCCTTATCCCTACGGAAACCATATTGAGTATCTGAAAGCAGGTTGTTCGTCTCAACCCATTTGTCCAGACGGAAGAGGATCATTTTCTCCAACAACTTTCGAATACAGGATAACATCGCGATGGGTCGATAGGAGTTGTGGTCGGACGCGGGCTTACCAGGTTTTTGAATGGCAATAACTCTCACCCGTCTCCAATCATCCGGTACAATGTTGAGTTCCAGACACTGATTAAACAAATTCAACGTGCGCTTCTTCGCGACGTCTGGGAGGTTCTGAGCAAGTTGAACTTGATCCTATCAGCCCCTGGAGCCGTATTGCCACACGAAAGGAGTGCGAGGAGAACTCTACCATTGAAAAGGGTTGGCTAATCTCATCTATAGAACTCGTGTTTTCGCGAGGAATCATCCGTGCCGGCACAGAATCTGGACAAACTTTTCGCGCGAACTTGAGGATCCATTGGTCCGAGTACTCCTCGCTCTCGTTGTTCGTAGTTCGGTTACGCAACCTTCGCGCCGTGTTCCAAAGAGTACTCATCGACGTTTCGCGCGATAGCCCGTTCACGAATGTTCGCCAGTAACCGCGTTTCTTGGCCTTGATGAGGCTCTTAAGTTCGCGTTCGAGAGCCGTGTATACTTCGAAGTGCTCAGGTGTTCCACGTCTACGGAAAACTTTAAACGCGTCGGACTTTTTACGGTAAACCTCGGTGCATTGCTGATCCCACCATGGAGAAGGAGGTTTCCTGCGAGATGACGTCCCTGGAACTGGTCGAGTTTGAGCTTGAAGCGCGCTGTCTAAGATCAGGTTGAGAGGAAGTTATATTCTTCCAGCGGTGAAAGCCTTTCTACCGTCGTTACGGCTTCATCTACTGCCGTCCTAAACTTTGTCCAATCGATGTGACGGGTAAGATCATACGTGACGTTGACAGATTTCGACGAATTGAACCCGGTGGCAACCGAAATTTTTATGGGCAAGTGATCACTACCGTGGGGATCTTGAATCACATTCCATGTGCAATCCAACGATAATGAATTCGAACAAAGTGTGAGGTCTAATCTACTGCCAACTGAGGATGTACCAGCCAAACGTGTTACTTCTCCATTGTTAAGTACTGTCATATTGAAGTTGTCACAGAGGTCATATATCAAGGAAGATCGGTTGTCATCGTACAGTTCTCCCCAGCCTGTACCGTGAGAGTTAAAATCTCCCATGACCAACCGTGGAGCAGGAAGAACCGAATAAACATCTGAGAGTTGTTTTCGGTTTATCGAGGCTCTTGAGAATATATACGGAAGCAACGCAAAGGCTTTTATTTTTAATAACAGCCTGACATGCGACAACTTCAACACCTGGAATAGGAGGAAAATTCACTCTATAGAAGGAGTAGCAGCTTTTGATCCCCAAAAGTACTCCCTCCACGCGAATCCTCACGATCAAGACGAATAATATTGAAATCATGAAACGGAAGATTGATTTCGGAGAGAGCCATGTTTCACTAAAGAGCGAATGCATCACAACCGGTAGTGTGAGCTAAAAATTTAAAAGATTCCAATTTAGGAATCAAACTTCGACAATTCCACTGTAGAACAGTGATCAAATCCCCGACCTCATTTGGAAAATTATTCATCGAAGGAAATGATAGCTGCAAGGATGGGCCACTTAATTGTCAATTGCTTCAAAAAAGTCTTCACTGTTGGAAGCATTGCCAAAACAATGCTTTTGAGAGGGTCAGAAATTTCGAGGTACTTAAAGATACCTTCGGCAATGTCATCAATGAGAACAGCCCACTTGAGGAGGGGGCTTCTGTTCTTAAAATTGGGGCTTCAGGGGTTTGGATGTCCCCGGGAGAGATGGAAAGTCCAGGTGTAGTTAGTACTACGAAACCAGGTGGATTTAGGATTTTCCTTTTTCCACCTTTTCTTGAATTGGGCAGCTGGTTTTGGAGCTCCGGTTCAGCAATTCTTCCGTGGGCGGACGCGTCTGCTTCCGTGAAGACTCCGGAAAGCTGAATGATGTCTCCTCTTCAGCCAAATCAAAGCCAGACTCGTCATCTGGACAGAGGAGCAAAGGGACTTTGTATTGACATTGCGATTGATGGTGAGGCTTCCTTCAGCTTTCGGCGAAAGATTGCCTGGAACGCTGTTTTAGCGAGCTGGTTCCATTTCTCCCGCGTTGTTTGGTACGCCGAGCAAGATGAGAGAGCAGTGGAGGAGTTTGCAGAAAGCGCATTTTGGTGTGCTGTCTGCACAGGCGCCATCCTCGTGCTTCTCTCCACCATTAGAGCAGCGTGCCTTATTGCTGCAAATGGGAGGTCGTATGTCCCATCTGCTTGCACTTTTCGCAGATCATTACCCGGAGGTACAAACAACTGCACAGGTAGTCAGTTTTCCCAACTCGACGTATTGAGGGAGGCTGAACTGGGAAAAGTCACCGACACGATCTGAGGGTAAATTTCTTTCACCCTTAGTGATCGATCGATGCCTAGTTTTCGCACATCGAGTGATCTTGACTGAAGAAAGCAGAGGGTTCTTAAATCGAGCAACCCCCTGCTTCAACAGGATCTCAGGGGTCAAACCTGCTTCGGAGACCACACCTTCTATCTCAATACCTCGAGCTGGGATGTACACTAAATCCAGTGTAAAAAATTGAGGAAGCGACATATTCGTTAGCTTGTTTAAGGTTGGACACAACGACTTTTAACTTATTGTGTCTCACCTTAATTATCTCGGTCACTTGCCGAGAATCGTTTCGTCAGATCGTTTGAAATCTGGTAAATGTTGAGAGGTTTCGTTTTGGGCCGAAAATAGACAACCCAAGGACCAGATGAACTATCTGGATAGCACGCGATCTGGTACTTTGAGAGCTACCCTTATCATTTTGCGCCATAGATGATTCATCTTCCGATAAATCATCCATGTTTCGCTTGTGGGAGCTTATGGCTCAACCACTAACGTAAGTATATCTACAATCAATCACAGATACACAAATTAAACTACAGCACACACACTCACACACTCTTCGTCCTACTCTACAGTCACACAAACACAAGAGCGAGAAACAAAAACTTATCTTATATACTAATAAAAACCTATCTTATATGTATCACTGATCTGCCTGCAGACGGGCGACGAATGTGCTGCTGCTGCCGAGCGACGATGAGTGGCCGCGTGTACCGTCTAGGCGTGGAGCTGAACGATGATGATGATATTGTTGGTCGGTGGTGGTTAGCAGATGAACGATTGCACGCTACACACAATGGACCTGCTGGTGTGCGTGCCGTATAGATGCGGAGCAAAATGGCTTTTTAGATCAGGCAATATTGCTAATTGCAATTAATGACGTTGTTGCCCTGCTAGATCACACAACGTTTTCTTCTTCAGAAACGGAATTTCACTCGCGATCAAGAAAAACTAAATGAAACTGACTTGAACTGATAATAACACCTACTAAAAACTTCAAAGCTACGGAGAGCGGATCGAACGAACTGTACCGTTCGCTTGTTCACTGGGCAAATGACATAACACTTTTATGTTCTCTACAATATTCTTCTATAGCTCAACGTTACATTTCCGAGACCCATTTAATCATATGATAAAGAGCGAACTTTTGATCTAACACTGCTCATAAGCTTCAGCACAGACTTTTTTGCAGTCTCTTTCGAAAGTTTTGATGGAATCCGCTGCCTTAACTTGTTTGCGCAAGTATGCCTTTACCAGATCCCAAAAAGTTTCAATTGGTCTTGCTTGCGAACAGTTAGGAAGATTCATCTCCTTGGGTACGATTTCGACTCCGTTGTACCAGGCTACCGTGTCCTTTGCATAATGTACTGATGCCAAATCACGGCCAAAACAGTACTGGTTTATTAGGTTTCCGGATCATATGGAGCAGGCGCCGCTCTAAACATCAGCAGTCATCATATCGGTTGTTACAAACGGATTCAAAAGTGAAAATTGACATATCGGCATTGTCAATAGTTTGAACAACACGGACCGTGTATAAAATGTTCCGATAATTATGAATACACTAATGATTAACCGTCAATTACAAATGGGTGCAGTATTCAACCAACTTTTGGCTTGTTCCTGTTGTTTACATCCAAAATTAACTGATGTTATCAATTTTTATTTTTTCAATTTTTCGTCCGAAAGTTTGAAAATTCGTGGTCTTTCCCGAGCAAACAAAACGGATTGTACACAAACGGTGCACCGTCAGTGGTCTTTTGATCAGAAAACTGGCGAAGGAAGAAGGTGTGAGCGTCGGAGCAGTTCAAACCGCATTTCGAAATATCAACAACAGTGCTCTTTCGTAGATTCCCCGAGACGGGGTGGAAAACCTAGTACCGCTGACCGTACAATCGACAAAAAGGTAAGGTATTATTTCAAGCGCCATCTTTCATCATCAGTCCGAGATGTGAAGAAAAAGCTAAGTACTTCGGAGACTAATGTTATGCGTGCCAAGAAGATAACGAGCCTGCAGACTCGTCAGAAGTAGAAGTAGCCAAAACGAAGCACCAAAAAGGCTAAATCTGTGAAACCGAGCGCTCGAAAACTGTACGACAAACTGCAGACCAAAAAATCGGGCTGTGTTACCATGGACGATGAAACTACATAAAACTCTATTAACCCTGTCGGGACCACAGTTGTATACCTCACCGAAGGGAAAGGATGTTCTTGGATCAGCGAAAGCCATATACAGAAACATTCAGCAAGACGATAATGGTGTGGCAGGCCAAATGCGGATGTGGAAAAATATGTCGTCCAATCATTACGACAGACACAATGGATGGTCAAATCTACGTGAAGGTGTGTCTGCAAAAAGGTTGCTACTCATGATCAAATAGCATAGCAAGCCTACAATCGATTGGTCTGATCTTGCTTCTTGCCATTACTCTTAATATGCACTAGAATGGTACGAAAGGAACAATGTCGTATATGTACCTAAGACGATGAATCCACCAAGCAGCCCAAAAATTCGCCCTATCGAAACTTTCTGGGCTTTGACGAAGGCGAAGCTGAGAAAACACATGGAACAAGCAGACAGTGTTGAAAAATTTAAGAAAGATTATCCAAAGGTGGTGAAAATAGTAGGAGAAAGCACTGTGTAGTGTGTTAATGTGTAGTGTAGGAAAAGTTAAAACTCGCCTACCCTACGAAAAATCAATCAAATTTTAATGAAGATGGAAAAAAAATATGATTCATTATGTTTGAGAACAGAATAATCAACAATCACAGTATGGTATTGTTTATTTGAGAAAAAAAGTGTATTAATATTTTTCGGAACAGTCTATAGAACTGGTTACCACCATAATTACGCATGCCGATTTTTCACACAGCAGTTTACCGTATAATTTATGGGCCCTTGGTTTGACAGATGTTTTTCACTTCGTTTTTGCTTCTTTGGCTTCTTGAAAGTCCTTAGTCCTTTTCGTGTCTCTACTCGGTCGACATTTATTTTCAAAGTTCCCAGCTTATTGGCCACATCTCGAACGGAAGTACAAATTTCAATGGCTGTCTCCTCATGGATAAAGAAACCTATGTAAAGGCCGATTTCAAACAGCTACCGGGACAAAAATTTACCTTGGCTACGGCTCGGGGAGATGTTCCTGTCTAATTCAAGTTTGTGTTTGCAGTTAAATTTGCACGTAAACACATGATTTGGCAAGGCATCTGTAGCTGCGGTACGAAGACTAAGGTTTTCATCACTGATAAGACATTTAATTCAGAATTCACAATAAACCTGTCATTATAGTAAGACAGTGCTATAGTTGTATGAAACGAACGGAATTCAGTTTATACAGAAAGAACTCAACCCACCAAACTGTCCCCAGCTCAGACCGATAGAGAGGTTTTGGGCTATTATGAAGAGTAAAGTGGAGTAAGATTGCCAAAACGATGGATAAGAATAATAAGCGCCGGTTGATGAAAAGTATTCCGGAAAAAGTCCCCAAATTTCTTCGAAATTAAGACGATTTTTTTTTAATTTTCCGTCTAAAGTTCACATAATGTCGAACATTTTAATTAAAACAGAATACAGAGACAGATTATATCCGAAATATGCGCAAAAGTGTATGTTCCAATTCTAACTGGGATAAACCGTAAATATGTATTAATTTCTAGTCCTGGAAAAAAGGAAAACCGAATAGTTTAATCCAAATATCAAAAATAAAATTTCACTGAAGGAAATTTCATAAATAGCAATGGCGGAATACAGGCAACGCAAAAGGGAGGTTAAATGTCGTAGATGGCTCTCGTGAAGAATGGTTTTTCGAGCTATCTAAGGAAAGTAATTGGTGATAAAAAGAGCAAAGAGCACCAATCGTCGATAATGACGATACTGACCAATTTCATACAGTATATCTATCAATTTTTATATATCTATCAAACGTTTGTACATCAAAAGTTACTATCAATTTCTGTTTAAGATACTAAGATGTTTAATCTCACTTTAGTTTTACGTGGATTCCTCAATTGGAATACCACTAAACACAATATTCAAATATAATCCCATATTTTTGAGCCATGGATGCTTCTCACGTTGCGCCAGACTCTTGAGATAAATAGTTTTTGAATGCGAAGATGATTCCAAAGCGTGCTGAAATGATTAATTAAATGAGAATGGAAAATAATATGATATGATTAACAGATATGGGTATACAAATTGATTTATTGGTACACGATCTTCAGTCGCACCCCCTCACATCGCTATTGTCAAAATGACAACATTGCCAAGGCTACGTCAACCAGCATCTACATGTTTCAGGTGGCAGTCTTCATGACTCATGGTGGCGTGAGGTAAGAACTTGTGAGGGACAGAGGTCGATCGCACCCTCCTTCAAAGTTGTCAATTAAAAAACCTCTCTATTAGAGAAATTTTAAAGAATATAATAAATACAAAATCCAAAAATACTACAGAGTGTTTACATTAATGTGAACCCAACAAATGAGTGAATTTCAAAACCTGATGAGGTGGGCACTTTATTTTGTCTATCGATGTGTGTTCGACGTTTGAAAACAACAGTAGATTCAATATTGGCTGGTTCTATTTTTAATTTTTTCGCTCGAAGCGAAACACAGCTTCTTGGGTTTTTTTTAAAAACAATATGCATTCAAATATCATTACAAAACCGTTTTAAATATCAGGTTAGTTAAAATGGATCGCTAGATCCAACAGGCAGAATATTACTGGGACCTCTTGTTACGGAACGACGATATCACAAAACCTGGCACCGTGCTTGTACGGAAGCAATCGTAACTTGACGTTTATCGCACTGCGCGTGGGTATGCCAGATGGATCATTGTTGCATGTGGTAACTCGGTAGGAGAGGCAAAGATAAATTTATTATCTCTTTCGGTCTAATGAATATGAAATTCGTGTTCGTCATGCGCATAAAGACCGGACTCGAAAAAAATGAGACACACAAAAATGATCACCAAAAATTCATTTTAAATCGGATACTTTTCAAATTTTCAGGGATTAAATAGCTATATATTAGCTATGTTTTGGCAAATTTTATTTATTGAATTTCCTCCCCGAAGCTGAATGTTCGTACATTTCTCTTAATACTGCTCATGAGATCTTAGGCGAGGTTTTGTCCATCTTCCTTGCACAATTTCTCCCAGTTTTTCTTAAAAGCTTCATCGGTTTTGAATGTTTTTCCGCTTTTCTTCAACTTCTTCTTCATAATCGCCCAAAACTTTTCGATCGGACAAAGTTCTGGTGTATTTGGCGGGTCCGCCTCCTTCGGGACCACATTAACGTCCTTCGCTTCGTACCAATCCATTACAGGTTTGGCGTAATGGCACGATGCGAGATCCGGGCCGAACAGCGTGGGACCACGGTGAGAGCGGAGGAAAGGCAGCAAGCGCTTCTGCAAGCATTTCTCTCAATAAATCTGCCCGTTTATGGTGCCGGTTGTAAAGAACGGCTTGCTGTACCGCCCGCACACGTAGATCGCCTGCCACAACAGGTACTTTATCGCGAATTTGTCCATCTTTCTCTTCCGGAACTTTTTCGGGATCTCCACGTGGAACGTACCAACAAAAAGCTCGAGGCCTGTTTGGTGTCCGCCTTGATATATGTCTCGTCGTCCATGACGAGACAGCCTGGCTTGACCAGCCACTCACGGTACAGCCGCGCACGAAATCTGGCCACCGTGTTTTGCTTGTCAGTCCGGTTTGACATCTTTCTGACCTTAAAAACTCGTAGCTCAGCCCGCTTCGCTGGACGAACCACTTCGACGAATTGACCTTTTCGGCCACGTCTCGGGTGGAAAGGTTTGGGTTATTCTTAAAGTACTGCCTTATCTTCCGCGTCTTCTCTGGGTATTCCGTTTTCGGTTTTCGGCCACATCCAGCGCGCCGCTCGATGCTCTTCGTCTCCTGGAACATCTTCACAGCACGGGACACGGTGTAATGGTGGATTCCAAGCCTTTTGCTGACCAGGATTATCGATCACCGCGCCCAAGATTTGCTGGCGTAGATCTTCTTGTTTCGAGTGCATCTTGAAAATTACTTGACAGATCGAGATAAAATTTTGCACACATAAACATAACACTCCAGTATTACCCAAAATTTCATTAATTTTTACCCACGCGATCAAAAGTTACACCCAAAACAAAGTGTCGCATTTTTTCCCAGTCCAATCTTTAGCTTGCAAAGAGAAGAGAGGATTCGCTAAAATTGCCTACCCTGGTTGCATTTTATTGTTCCAATTTAATTTGGAGAACGATTTACGTGAGTGTGTTTTTGATACCAGCTTGAACATGTATCGTGAGATTTCTAAGTTATTTGCGGATGATTCTACACAGAAACAAAAGCGTTCACGAAAATGAAAACGGACCGTGAACTAGTTCACGTTTTCATGACTTTAGCCCAAAAACGTGAACTAGTTCCCGATTCCATGTACATTAAAAAATAATTTTTCATCTAGCTAATTCCTTTTTTTCTCTCTCTTTTTCCAGGTACGTACTTTGAAATGTTGATACTTGCAGGTACAATTCTTGTTTTTTTTTATATAAGCTCGTTTATTTGTAAGGTTCAGGCGTTCAATTTACGGAGCCGATATTCAATATTGTTGTGAACCATGTTTTATTTTTCGTTTTTAGTAAAAGTGGTTAACTCGAGGTTAATGAGTCACATGACCGTTTGAAAGGGGCTCGGCAGGTAACTTATTTAAGATGTCTTAGCAAGCAAGATTGCCAAAATATTGTGTGCTTGAATCAGATACTGCCTTTAAAAATATCCCTCCGTTCAATTTCAAACGGCAAACATACTTTTGCATATAAATACTAATAAATGATACATTAAAAACTTAAAATCGTTCCACAAAAAACGCATTCATGACCCATAAAACTCTGGTCAATATCCATAATAAAATGGATATGATCCATAACATTTATCAATGTGATCCATAATTTATACAAAATTTAGCAATAAAATGTCAAAAATGTACCGTTATATAACTAGGGTATGATCAATAAAATTTTATGAATTACCCATAAACATATACCGAATGTTTCATAAAAGGTTCAATATCATTTCTTAAAGTTGTAAAATTGATCCACAGAATGTAACATTTGTGCACTAAAATACGTGCACATGATTCATAAATTATTGAAAATGTTCCATAAATAAATTGTCTATGATCCATAAAACAATGAATATTAATCTATAAAATCATATAAATGATCCGTAGCAAATTATTCTTATAGAAAATTTTCTCAACTACAATTTTTCCAAACATTGGTTTTCAGAAAAAAAAAAAAAAATCAAACAGCTCCTCAGTTAGACACACTATATTGTACAATGTGACATAGTAGCCACGATTTGTTATGCTGTACTCCAAGTGCTAGAAATATCAATGTTGCCTGCTGAGCAGTTGAGGATTGAAGAACTAAGGAAGTAGAAAGCGGTCGAAGTTTCCGATATCGTCTTCAAGTTAACGACTGATTCAAGCATTTGCCCGGTATAATGCAAACGGAGGATGTTTTTTGTAGTTAGGTCCGACGAGCGATAGCGAGTTGGACGGCAAGCGTTTGCCCGGCATAATTTTATAAAAAAAATCTTAAATAACAGTTTGATCAAGCCTTAAATTTGACACGTAGAGTAACTGTCCCCATATTAATCTCATTGTTCCTTTATTCATCCTACGATGAATCAAAAAATTTGGCAGTTGAAGGATCAGTTTCGTTTTCTAATAATGTTTGCTTACTTTTAATAACAACAACAAACATTACTAACTAAACCTGTCACTTGTTCATTGTTTAATTTCAAGTAGGATGAATTGCAAAGTGATGAGATAACTATAGGAAAATCTTCCCTAGTGCTTTACATGCACGAGTTCTCTTTAACAAATTTATTGGAAAACATGTGTCGCAGTTGCGGTCGTAAAAGAACGTAAAATCGCGAAAGTAAATCAGCTCTCTGAAAAATTGAAAATCTTCTTAGAAGCAATCCTTCTTTTATAGCAATATTTGAGCCGCATAGCTAAAGAAACGGACATGTTAATAGATCTGAGTAGTAGCGCAGTCAAGGATCGATTTCCCCGTAGCCAAAATTTAAAAAATATAAACCCAACATTGTTATAATTCTGGCACAATTTATGGATCCTACATATTATTTTAAATGCCCAAAGTTTATTTCCTATGGGCCATATTTCGAAGCTTGTGGTTAATTTTTCAAAACTATCATGGATCATTGACGATTGGATCAATAATTTATTGATCATGTGTATATATTTAAGTTCACAAACGTTACATTCTAAGGATCAATTTTACAACTTTAAGGAATGATATTGAACCTTTTATGGAACATTTGCTATATGTTTATGGGTAATCCGTACAATTCTATTGATCATACCCTAGATATATAACGGTACTTTTTTGACATTTTATTGCTAAATTTTATATAAATTACGGATCACATTGATAAATTTTATGGCTCATATCCATTTTATTATGGATATTGACCAGGGTTTAATGGGTCATGAATACGTTTTTTATGGAATGAATTTCAATTTTTAATGGATCATTTTTTCAGTTTAAAGGTGCAAACTTAGCGCTGCCCATATTTACTGTTGGGTTAAAAAGGTCCAAATCGTATCCTTAGCGTTATTTGAACAACCATGTTGGATCAGTAAATATTCAGGAGTGTATGGAGGATTGTAGGAGTGAACAGCAGTTTCTGCTAGAACCAAAGATATGAAAAGAAAGTATTCATAGTTCCGTTAGGGTACGGCAGGTTGTGAAAATTGAATATAAGCAGTAAATATGCCAGCCCTCACAAAGTGCGATGGTGGTTTACTTCAATGGGAAAACAAGATTTTTGGCACGCTTAATAGCCGCTTTGAACCGATTTAGACCACCGTTAAGGATACTGTTGGTTCCACACATAAGATGCGCTGGTGGTTTCCCAATGCGCAGACATAACTTTATGCACTCTCAATCAGCTGGTAGAAGAACTATGCTAATTATGAGTAATGTTCATTTCTCAAAAATGGTTTTTCATAATGCCTCATGCCCATGTTGTTTAATCATCACTAGTTTGTTCATTAATTTTTCAAGTAAATTGAATCAGCAAGATCATAGCGGAAATGCGCATGACGCTCGAATACGCAACCAAAGCTACAAATAGAATGAATACAAAACGATGTGGTGACCTCGTCGTAGGTATTTTAAAGATAAACAATTTACGTTGGCATGCCATAAAGGGCCATAAATTTATCCAAATTATCGATCATAAATTGCAGTCGTTTAGAATTTGCCTTAACTCTGCACAGTTTATAGCATAACAGCCTTCGCCGGTACGCCATATAAAGCTTCAAACTAATCACCAAGTTAGTCGAACTCATTAGTTAGCAACCATTCACCAATCGTACACGACATATGCTGATGACCATATGTCCAAATAGCCGGTTTCCATTTATCAATACCTCATTCAAAAAGACCCAATAGACAACAACAAACAAACCATCCATTCGAGCCAGCAGGTCAATAAACCACTCAATCACACAGTCCACTTCAATCCCAATCCCTCTCGATATGGTGCACTGCATCAAATGGGCAGCTAATTGACACTAGACACCCAGAAAAAAATATGCCCCCCTTCGAGTCTTCTCACCTATAATTTAAAAAATTACGATTATGGCTCACCGGTGATTTTTTCCCTCCTCAATTTGATAGTTATCTATGCGGTGGTGCCGCTATAGTTGGAACGCAAGAAAAAAGTCTTCGCGTGGAGCTGCCCTTGATTTGCCAAACAACAATAAACTCTTTAAACGAAGCCCGTTGTTTTGCGCCCATCACATCTAATGCATTTTTTTTTCTCGCGCCCGGAGATGATGCTCCAATTTCTGGGGATTAATTTCACGTTTTATAGTTTCAATCCGACCCGAAATTGGAAAATCGTGAGAGCACAAAACATTTCCTACTATCATTACCCGCTCGATTTGTTTTCATTCATTCGAACGTACGACGAACTTGAACCTCGAAGGGGCGCGAGCCGCGTCCAAATTCGAGTCGGGTTTTCTCCCTTATTCTAAGAAATTTAAAAGCGATTGTTTATTTCTGGAGCACATTGTAAACAAAACCCGCTGTCCCGGTCGGAGGTTGTTGTTTTTTTTATCAGACTTTTATTTCCGTCCCAAACTGAGCAGTGTTGATGGAAAAGGGAATCCAATGGATGATCACACGCCTTTGCCCACCGACCGTAATGTGGGAGAACTGTGTGGCCCGTCCATTCTACGATAGTCTACGATGCTTGTGTATTATGTCATTCGCGGTGCTCGGAAATTCGAAACTAATGTGGCGTAAACAAACATTTTACGTATTGCGGTTGCAGTGTGATGTAAAACATGTACTTAGGCGTAGACTCTGGGTGCTGCTGTGGTTGCTGAGCGAGCAAGAAATGCAATCCAAGAGACGGGAAAACTGGAACCAACGCCGCACCGAAACGGGATCTGGAGACCACTTTGGGACTAAAGTTACTTGTTATACAATGCAACGAAAACAAACGTAAATTGAAGAAAATTCAACGCTTCCAACATAATTAAAACTGACGGGGCATGGTTTCGTTCCACCATACAGCCAACAGCGCGCACACGAGCCACATAATTCCGGTGAAAAGCGCGATAGCGTGAAGCGAGTCGTACCTGGCCGCAGAAAATCATAGCTCTTCAAATTAGGACCCCGTCGTCGCTGTCGTCATACCTAGATGAAGAAGTGTCATTCAACGGTCTATGATTTTACTGTTTTAATTAGTCTTTTCTCGGGAAGACTCTTCGGGCAAGTATGCTTCATGATGGGTTGCATCGGAGCTTGCATTTTGTTTTAAGTTTACGTGATGGTAGGTTATGGAAGAGTGACAGTATCAGCGACAACGATGAGCGCGCTTCACCCGGTTTGATGCGCGAACGGTGACTTATTTAACCACCGTCGTTTGCGCTTCGATGGTGATGGCGACGATGATGATGATGATGATGGTGAGTTGTGTAAAAAATAAACAACTGGGGGAAACTATGCGGAAATGGCATCAGAAAGGAATCTTGCAGGGAGGAATTGCCGTTTAAGTGTGTCTATCGGCTACTGTCGTTTAAATCGAACAAAAATCGCGCATACCATCTAAAAAGGGCCTTTCATTGTTGGTCGATTTTCGTCATCCTCTTACTCTTTATTACAGTTTAATACGGATAAACAAATGATTTTATTTGTGCTGTGCTGGTAGTTAAGGTCGAGTGACGACGTTGTATGTTTGACATTAGAATCGTTAGACGTTAAAATCGCTAATGAGAAAAATAGTTTCCCGAAATCAATCAAGACAGACAATGCATCAAGTCCTAAGTAGTACTGATATCTTTATTTGAGTGACTTTCAACCCTCCGGGCTGGTTTGTCACTTACGTTAGAAGACTATTTGTCAGCAAAGTTACAAGTTAATAGAAGTGTATTTCAGTTATAAGCGTTCGGACTCGTTTATCCGGGATTCGATTATCCGGAGTTTTAGACTCAATTATCCGGAGTATTTTTGTTACGATTTTTTTTAGTTTTTATGCAGAAATTTGAAATAATTGAGTATGTATAATAATATATAGCATGATTATTTTCACACTATTGGACGTAGCTAGAAGGAGAGGGCTGGAAGGCTTGTTTCGTATGATAAAACTCGATTTACTGTAGTGTATGTCAAATTCATTAATTACATTTAATTATTTGATTTCCATTCAAAATATGATAATTTAAAGTCGGAGCTTTAAGTCAGCTGTTTCTTCTAGAATAGCTGAATAGCTTCTCCAAATTTGTTTGAACAAGCTCTAATTCAACACCGATGTTTGTGGGTAGGAATAGGGGGGCTGAATATATTTAGTCTTGATTATTAGTTGTATACAGTAAAAACTATAAATTGATAAGATATGTATTTCAATATTTATGATCATTTGAACAAACGTGATCGTAGCAATAAAGAGGAGGGCTCGGGATAGGGGTTGTAGGAAGTGTTTCAATGTGATCTTGTTGATATTCTCATTTGCTACATTTTCGTGCTGCTAGTGAGATTAAGGATAAAAACAGATTCATGCATTCAGTAACAACGCACAAGAAAAAAAATCAAACTCTCTGTGAACCAATTATATTCTCTAGAACATTTCCACGCACTTCTCGCAGCAGGAGCTGCCTTTCTAATGGAAGTCCGTTTTCCTCTGCCCAAGCAATTACAGATCAGAAACGTCATCCACATCAATCTGGTGTGGTTCCAAAACTGGTGAAGCACTTGATTTTTCAACAATTGCAACTGAATTTTCGCCATCGTAAATGTGTTCGGGTGCAAAATGATGTTCACAATATCATCGTTGTTCAAGACGTCAAACTCCATGTCCACTTCGTGTATGGTATTGTCATGGTACATCAATTTCTGCTTAATAGATAGCAAGCGTTCTCGTACAACCGCCAACGGGATGTCATCTTCATCATCCAATTCTGGTTCTGTTTACAGCATTTTCCATGATTTAGCAATGGAATCAGCCGGTACCTCGTCTCAAGCCTCGGCTACCCAAAATATAGCATCCTTGATGTTGATTTTCTTGACCATGTCGTCGAATTCTCCTTGGCGTCCAAGAAGCTCACGCATACGCTTTTGCTTGTAGTTGGACTTGACCATCTGGATGACGTTCTGGTCCATTGGCTGCAACAAGGCTGTTGTGTTTGGTGGTAGGAAGATCGTAGAGATTGTTCCATCTGCAGTTCTAAATTCATCGGTGCTGCAATGTTCGGAACAGTTTTCCAGCACTAAGACAGCCCTCACCGGCAGTTTAGTACCTTCCAAAAATGCCGTGACCTTAGAAACGAACTCCTTGAAAAACCATCCTCAAACAACTGCCTGGTCATCCAGACATTTTTGAATGAAGCATAGTATACGGGCAGCTCATAGATGTTCTTCAATGCTCTTGGTCGTTTTGACTTTCCAATCATCATAAGCGAAAGTTTGAATGAACCATCGGCATTTGAACAAGGCATAAATGTCACACGCTCCTTGTTCCCCTTTCTTCCTGGAGCTGATGGTTCCTCCATTGTGACAAATGTTGACGAAGGAGTGCATTCAAAAAACAGCCCGCTCTCGTCCGCGTTGAAAATCTGGCTGGAAGATAAATGCCGAACGATGGTTGCAAAATGTCCAGTGTACGAATCAACGGTTGCAGCATTGTTCGAAAGTTTCTCTCCCGTAATTTTCAGAAACCTGATGTTGTGTCGTTTCACGATGTATCCACGGCTCCCTTTGAATTTTTCATCATTGTAGAACTTTCCGTACAGTTTCGTTGCCTAAACCGTCAAAATCCTGGCTAACAGGGATATGACATACACGTTTCTGCAGAAACAAAATGTACAGAGCTTCGTCGAGAAGAGGATACTTAGCCCTTTTGAAGGTTTTCCGTTTGTTGAAGATTATGAATTTATATGAGAACATGTACAGACATAAATTTCTAAAAGCTTACCTATCTGAAGTTGACGCTGTGCAATCTGTTCCATAATTTTTGCCATTTTCTTTTTAAGGTCGTATGCAGTCGATTCAGTGATGCTATACTTCCGCCTTATTTCAATCATAGCTAACCCTCTGTCAAAATCTTGTAAAATTTTTGCTTTTGTAGCAAATGTTAGAACAATTCTGCTCCTCTTTCCTTTCACTGCAAATCTCACTATATTTTAGTATTGACTTTTTTGAACACCACAGACGGAAACACGACTGCCCAGCACCAAGAAAAAACTACACAATTTGCTACGATTGTCAAACTAAGTGTCAGTGTGAAAAGCGTTCCACAATAACGTGTGGGCGCGACGACGCGTCGAGGCGTAACGTTTTAAAACAAATCAATATGATTAAGGAACCATAACAATATGCTTCTGGATCATACATACTACAAACTGTAACAATAGAAAGCAATGTTTTTGGAAATTCATTACATTTCATAAACAATAGCAAAACTTGTTGCATTAAGTTACCATGGCTGCTAAAATGTAACTAAAGGTTGAATTGTATGTAATAGAAATGGTTATTTTCTATGCGAATATTTTTTTTTCACTTGTCAAGATGCTACATAATAAAAACAAAAAAAAAAATTATTTCAACTTTCTTTGAATGCTGAATTGATTTTTTTGTGATTCGATTATCCGGAGTGAAAAAAAAATGGATACTCCGAATAATCGAGTCCGTGCTGTAGTAGGCTTTGGCTATGACTGTACGTGTGGTTTTTTTTCTCGCTGTCATTTTCACAGTTTAATCTAACATTCTGAAATTAATTAGATTGATTTGATTAATGGTGATCTCATGTTTTAAAATGTGCTGTGATTTTGTTCAACTAGCAATTATGGAGTAAGTTTGTAGAGTAAACATTACCCGTGCAGTATTCAGCTGATGCTCGTTGCTGGTGGCCTGATTGGGATTTTTGGATCGGCTACGGGTCTGAATGGAATCCAGCTGATTATTTTTTACACTTTTCTTGATACCAGAATAGTTTTACCTCCCGTAGCGGATGGAGTGGGGAAAATTCCTTCAATTGCAAATAAACGCCTTTACCGTTTGGTTTACTACAAATGAACTTTCAAAACATATGTATACATGGAGCGTGGTTTGCTAACCACAGGCCCCATTTCTGTACGCAGTGGTTTTGGTTACAGCGAACCAAGGTCAACTATGAAATGTGCGCGCATTTTAGCGCATGCTCAAGTTCATAGATGATGCATCATTTTTCCACCGTACTGTCACAAACTAGATTCGATTGCAACGTTAAAAAAATCAGATTGAATTTGTTATTAAAGAGACAATTATTTCAATTGAAAAACCAACTGGATTAAGACGGTGCTGAAGTTTGAATGTGTGTCAATCATGCTTTCGCATTGAATGCGTTTTATCAGCTAGTTCTCTACCACAAAAACAATTTTCAAAACCGTGTTTTCTGGTTATCTGAGTTAGAATTGCCGTCTTGAATATATTATTACACCGTACACCGATTTAGCTTTCTTTCAAACATGAGCAATCTTTTACAAATGTATTTATCAGCTGATCGTTGACCCTACAAAAACGTGCACTTTCTGAAGTGCTTATTTATTTTTTTGTACTAGTTGTTTGCACTTTCTTCGCTTCACTGAATTTACTAAAGGTTTCTTCTTCTCCTTCCTAACGTAAGTCTTTGAGTTGTGTTGTTAATGTTTGTTTTGGTGTTTTTATTCTTCATTTGATATAGATTCCATGTTTTTCGTGAAGTAAATTATTCCGGGGAATGTTTAGCGGATTGTTATATTTTTAAGTATTATTCTTTCTGTGTAACCTCTACGTTATGGAATCAATGCTTTTTCACCTTCGATAGCACGCAACAATTAATGAACACATTCAACTATTAGGTTTTTCAACTAGGATTTTTAAAACGACCAAATCGTCTAGCGATTATCGTGACGTTACCCTTAACCACCCTAGCAGCACGCTTGTTGCAAATTGATTGAATCAACTTCAATTTGACTCAAGTCACATTTACGTTGCTGTAAACTTCACTGCTACCGTGTGCCACGTTGTTGTTTAGTGATGCAATTAGGAGGGCAAATCCTCTGGCAAGTTATCTTTCACCGTCGTACTTATATTCTTAGGCATTCTTCTCTTTTGAGAGAGCGAGTAATGGCGCTATAAGCAAAAACACATAAGCCATATAGGGCTAGGGCTTTAGTTAATGCTTAAGTCCCAACCGTGTGAAGAGAAACGGAGCATCACTTAACCTTCTTGGACTATATGCTCGCAACGACCATTTTAAATATGTTTTTGTTTTGTACACCAAACAGGGTATTCTGTTTAACTATTCTCTCCGACTATTCATTTCCATTTTCCTTTGATGTCTACTGAAGTTTTCTGTTCTGTTCCCCGTGTCTTGTTAAGGTAGATACCAGATCCTCCCTATCTCCAACAGTTCCATGGACGTGGCCAGGTGAGCGATCGAGGAGTGTCTTCGTGAAGATTATTGCGCGAATAAACATATCAGTAACTGGTTTCGTTTCATGGTGGCATGTAATGTCTTCAACGAATTATTCCTCATCGTAGCTCCATCCACGAGGTATGCAAACGTCAATGCTAATGCTAATGCAAATGAGTTTGTTATCATAATATAATTTGTTATTATTGCAATAAACTCAATTATATAATGAAAAAAACTATTTAATATAGTAGTGTCAAACTACAGCCTGTCCACGTTAAATTTCGGACACCAAAATAAAAGCAGAAAAAACAATTTACACATAATTCAACAAAACCAATTGTGTATTTCACAAGAGCGTTATATCAACATTAAAAACCGTATATAAATCCTTCTTTCTGTAAAATTCTCGAACATTCTGTAGTACACCCCCCATCAGGTTCCGTACGGTATCCTCAGATATCTTCTCTTGAAATCATCGGTACCATTTGATTTCTTCTCAGCTTCGAAGGGTTTCTGCCTAACCAGAGCCCATTACTTCTCTTTTGGGTGAAGTTCTGGACAGTTTGGTGGATATCCTGTTTTTGGCATGCATTTGACCTCTTGTCCCTTGTACCATTCCAACACGGATTTCGCATAGTGACAAGAGGCCAAATCAGGCCAAAACAGGACTGGAGAGTCGTGGCTTCTGATAAACGGTAGCAACCACTTTTGCAGACATTCTTTCTCGTACAAATCCTTATTGGTAGTGCCGGTAGAGACGAAACTTTTAGATTTTCGGCCACAACTACATATGGTCTGCTAAATCAAATACTTCTTCGGGAATTTGGACACTTTCTTTGTCCGGAAATTGTGGTATAAAAAGCCAGACCCGGAAGCTGTTTAAAGTCTTCGTCGTCAATTATGATACAAAACAATGTTTGCAGAAGATAGCTGTTATGCACCTTAGCACGACTTTTGGCAGTGAAATTTTGCTTGCCATCATGGTTGTGCACCATTTTCACTTTGTACGCCGTCAGTCCTTGCCTCTGCTTCACTTTTTGTACGTGCGATTTTGACTTTTCAACCTTGCGAGCCACATAGTCTCCATTCAAGCCAGAATAGCGAGAGAGCGTCATGGCTGCGTAGGATTGGTAAGAATCGCTTTTTTCGGCTTTATTCAGGGTATATTTCCTTGTTTACCGTTCCGGCAGTGATGAAGCTTTGGCTTGTTCGACCACAGACAGACATATTGCATATTGCCTGCCAAACAAAATATTTTTTGGGAAACTTGGTCTTTTTCTTCGTCCTGAAATGCTCCTCTACGCTGTTCCGTTGCATGGCAGTATAATAAGACATTCTGAGAAGCTGCTTAAAGTCTTCCAGCACATAAGTTTCATCGTCCATTATCAAGCAGGAAAACTTCGTCAAATATTCGTGATAAAACATGCGAGCCCGGGTTTTAGCCGTCACATTCTGTTTGTCATCACGGTTCGGTACAGTTTTCACCTTGAACTACTTCATACCTTGCCGATGCTTGGAAGTATGCATGAAAGTTTGGGACATTTTTATTTTTCTACCACAGTACGTACCGAAGGATCTGGTCTCTTCTGCAATATTTGCTTTACCTTCGCGTCCGTTTGTTGGTTCCCGAGATCCGTTTTTGTTCCGCTACCAGATTTAAGAACATTATGGACAGTGTTTGCTGGACAACCAAGTTATTTTGCAAGTTTTCTTACTGACAGAGACGGATTTTCATATTTTCTCATTCGACCCCATCTTCGATCTACTTAAATCTTGCAGTATCACCAAAAATTGGTTTTACACAATCAACAGGCATACGTTAAACAGTCTGCGAAATATTTCAAGCGTTGATGAAGTATTTCCAGATATATACGTATTTGGGGGTGTCCAGATTATGTCACGAACAAGCCTTAGAAATGATTGCAAAAAGTAGGAAATAATTTTTTGAGATATGCTACGTCGTCCTAACTGTCCTGGAGTTCATACTAAAAGATCTACTGTTGTAACAGTAGCTTTATCCACAATACAAAGTTACGAAATGTATTCAAACGAAGAATGTTCCATACCATCAATGAATGTCCTATATTATACAGAAAAGTCACTGAATGTGTTTGAGTGCATATCGTCATCTCTCATGGGTTATAAAGCTACTGTTACGACTGTATCCTAACTTATGAACTCAAGAGCAGTTTTGGTGACCTAGAACCAGTGCTGTGAGTTGTCAAGCCGACCCAATGCGCTAAATTTGTCAACAAATTGTTCCAGAAGCTGATTTTCACAATAGCACACTGAAAATTAATTTCAGTTTATATTACGAAATCGAAGGTAGAACTAACAAATCTATTCGTTGTTTTCTGCAACAAAACTGATTTGTATTTATTATGAAGATACATTCGTAAGTAATGGCACACACGCAACTGTCAAAAGCACGAAGCTTTTGTTGACACAGAAAGAACATTCGTAAATTGTACGTAAACAATACAAAGAGCTACGAATATTTGGTCACAAATTAAAAAGAAACGTCTCTCTGGTGGTTACATGAAGGACTGAAAAAGGAACATGAAGGACAAAAAGCAACCACATGGAGTTGTCCAGCGTCTTTTTAATGTTTCTGACATGGGATTCGAATTTTTTGAAAGTGCTGAATCTGAATCCGTGGGAGATCTCACTAGGCCAAGCTGACTTGTGAGAACAAGCTTGATTAATGAGCATGAAGTTATAGCTCTTGACAGCGCTCTAATTTTTATTTTGGGATAGATAAATTATTCCCGCCCATACCAGCAGCACCACCATCATGCATGAGTACGAGAGAAACAGCGATTGGCTGGTCTTCAAGATATTCATTTCGTGCATTTTACACAAAGGTGTAATGATAGCGTTTCCCCAGATGAAAAGCTTTATGAATGTTTCTTACAATATACGAGACATTTGTTCTATGCACAAAATCTATGTTTACGAAACGCGTGAAAGCTATTTAACGAAAATAAATTTTCAGTGCACAAAGGAAGAATTATTTGATTTGAAAGCTTGATTATTTTCATACATTTGGTTCACAATGTATTGTTGTAACTGTAGAACCTAAGACGTGAGATCCCAAAATCTGAATATTCAAATGATATTCATCATAGAATATAATTTGAATATAACAGTGAATATAACACTTTCTATATACCAGTTGGGGCAATGCACGGTTACACAAAATTGTAGGATTCACCACGAGCTACAATTTCATCGTACACCATATTCATAATTTCAGCTGTTGAACCAAGTTATCTGTGAATTTATCCAACTGCAAAACATGACCTTTTAAAACTTCCAGAACACCAACACCGAATTTGGTCAAATACATATTGTTACTTTGTTCAGTCCAGAAAGCTACAGTTACAGCCGTAGATTTCAAGTTTTAAACTCCAGGATAGTTTGGATTACCTAGAACATCCTAAGATTGTCCCATAATGCCTCTTGTTCTTCCAAGTTTTTCGATGAACATGTTTCAATACAAATCTTAACTTTGTGTAGCCAAAAAAGCTTTTGTTACAACTATAGGTCTTGTGTTCTGATCTCGAGGATAGTTTGGATGACCTAGAGCATAGTTTGTTTTCTTTGCAATGAATCCGGGTTTGACTGATTAACGGGTGCCCCTTTGAAGAGTGCCCTCGCTCCTCAAAGGGTTCAAATTCCGAAAACTTTCAATAAAAGTCGATTCATTGCCAACAAAACAAACAATGACAACTGTAACAAAATCGAATACTTCATTTTTCTCAATAGTGATGAAGTAACTCGACATGCACTACACTACAATAGATTAAATTACTGGTCGCAGTAGTTTATGTCCCGAAAAGAGGAAAAAAAGAAGTCCTAAACACTGCTTGAAGTTTCACCTCGATCAATAGGAGACGGCATTTTGTAGATATACTGTATAATAAACGCCACTAAATGGGTGAAATTAAAAAGCCATAAGGCAAAGGCAAAGGATTCGGGAATCTCTAGGTAGTTTGAAGACGAAGTGTCACTACCTGTATAATTGTTTCACACCTCAAATGAACATTCTATGGACATCCCGCATAAACAATAACCATAAAAAGTGCCTAACCACCAATTCGGGGTATCATCCCAACTGTAAGTGCTATGGTCACACCATCTATAATATCGTTCCTGAATGGTACATGTTTATTAGGGATACCTTTAAAAATGCTATAAAGGATTGAATTAAAAAATAACACTTTTTAACTAAATATTTTTTCATTTAATCCCGATACCTATGATGCACCCGCTATTCACTGAAAGTGAAGAAAATCCGACAAGAAATGAATTTTTGTCAACTATTTTTGTGTGTCTCATTTTTTTCGAGCACAATCTTTACATGCCTTCAAAGATCAGTAGGCCCCAAACAAGAATAAGCTGCCCCTTAGGCCCTACATGCAGTTGCTCACCGATCCCAATTGCATCGATGTGGTCGACAAAGTCTACATTAAGGCAAATTTCCGTCAACTATTTTGTCTCCAAGTCCAAATTTGACGTTTCAGAGGGGAAAAAAATGTTAGAATTTGCCAAGAACAATCCCTATCTGGGAGGCGATTTGTGATTGCAGCGATCCTTTTCCGCTTCTGGAACTATACATGAATGTTCCTTTTGTGTCAGAACGCATGAATCCTCCGAATTCACCGGAACTTTGCTCGATTGGAAAATGTTGAGCTATCGGGGCTATCATCTTTGTAAGAATCGCAAAAAATCTGTTTTTGCCAGAATTGAAGAAAGTATGGATGAAAGTAACCAAACAGATGGAAATATCTGTTGTACAAAATATGATGGATGAAGTCATGAGAAAGGAAATGGAAAAAAAGAAACAAGCAGCTAATTAACTAATTAGCTATTTGCATTTTCTAAAAAATTTCACTTTCTAACAGTTTCAAAGGAATCCGTTATGAGGCCAAATTTTGGTGAAAATTTTTGTGCGTGCCAGTTTCCGCGAAAGATCACCCTTTATGAGACCGTTTTCTCACTTAGTTTTGTAGGAGCTCGGAAATAAAAACTCCCATCAAAAAAGCTATAATTAGTTTGAAGTTCTGCCAAACAGGGTGCGGCAGAAAATAATGCGATAATATTCAAACTTGAGTATTGGGTTAATTCGTGTAGCTAGTGACTAATTTCTGTCGAAAGTGTATTTGTTTATGTTTTCTTTCAAGTGCTGCATCCAAACATTCTATTTGTTTTATTGCAAATTCTTCAAAATGTTCGCGAAAAAAGTGATCACCAATTTGTTGCTCGCCCAGAAGAAGCCGAAAGAGATTGACAAGGTGGTAGGGTGCCGTTTGGCAACAGTTTACCGCATAAAAAAGTCCCTGCAGGATGGTCCTAAGCAGCGGAAGCCAGGAAGCGGACGTCCGCGCTTTGCACGCACGCCGACCGTGGTCAAACCGGTCCGTGCAAAACTTGCTCGCAACCCGATGCGTTCCATAAGAAAACCATAAGAAAACCATAAGAAGCCAATATTTCGGAGAATCATCAAAGAAGACCTGCATGCATCTTCCAGAGCCAGAGTGAAACGCCACTCCATTACGGACCGCGTCAAGGAACTACGAGTGACTCGTTCCAAGAGATTGCTTTCCTTGTTGAAGAAGGAAAAAATGATAATCCTGTTCTCCGACGAAAAGCTTTTCAGCATCGATGCTGTAGCCAACAGCCGCACGGACCGGATTTCACCGCAGAAAATGCAGAACGTTCCGGAAAAAGTGAAATTCAAATTTCAAACCAAACATCCGGCTGGTGTCATGATATTTGGCTTGGTGGCGTCCAACGGTTTGAAAATGCCGCCTGTTTTCATTGATGCTGGAGTTAAAATCAATACCGGAGTGTATATCGGTATTTTAAAGGACCAAGTGCTTCTTTGGGTGAAGGTCAACTTCTCCAAGGACCAAAACGTGGTCCTACAGCAGGAAGTAGCGCCGTGTCACACGTCCAATCGAACCCAACAATGGTTGAACGATAACATGAAGTTTTGGCCGAAGAATTTGTGGCCCCCTAGTAGTCCAGATCTTAATTCCGTTGGATTATTCGATTTGGGCATATGTTAAAGACGAGCCTGCAAAACATCGCACCCTAGTGTGAAAACCCTGAAGTCAACCATAACACACACATGGCAGTCAATGTCGGAGGACTACGTCCGAAAGGCATGCTCTGGCTTCCGGCGTCGGCTCGAGGATGTTATTAATAAAAATGGAGGACACATTGAATAAATTTGTTTAAAAGGACTTTATTAAGATACCTGCCCTCGAAAATGTTGATATTATTGCTTGAATTAGTTGAAAATGGAATTTGAAAGAAATAGATCAAGTTTTCGCATTATTTTCTGCTACACCCTGTATATGCCATAGTTCAATTGATTAACTGAAGAAATTTTTTACGGAAGTTGAACATGCACGTTTGTTTACTATTTAACCAAGCAATAATGTTGGCTTGTGATTCGAAGGCTTCACACGAGTAAAACCTTCATTTCTTCAGCTCTAACGACAAGAGTTGGGAGTTGATAAATACGTGTAAAGATGCGGCATTTGCTTGTCACACCTTCAAACCATTTTCTTTCTTCGTTTGTATGTAGAAATCAGCCCATGTCTTTTGAGCAACTGAAAAATTCAGTTTTTAAATCACTGAGGAAAGCTGAGTAAGGGGACTTCGAAAATTCATCAAACAATTAAAGGCGGTGACCATGAAGTTACTGAATCCTCAACCACAGACAACTCCGTTATCAATTCGCCATAAGTGAGAATTAAATCTGCAGAACATAACCACCAGTTCGGAGCAGCATTACTGTAATTGTTCGGGCCTATCCCACTCAAATGAGCAGCCAGAACCAGCGAGCAGAAAAAAGCGATCTGGGCTTGGCAAAATGTAAATTTGTGTTAAAGTTTCATCATAATGCCATTAGCTCATTTGGCAGCGAAAAAACGAACGGTTGCTTGCACATCGATCGGAAAGACCAGTCAGCATCCAGGGCGATGATAAATTAATTATTTTAATAAATTCACCATTTACGAAAATTTGCACCTGTTGCTGCCGGAGCACGAAAATAAGTCCAGAGAAGTGCAATACGAACGGCAATGATTTTGGTGCAAAATTATTTATTCAACAAGTGTGATAATCGGGTGTTGACGCTGTTTTTTTTTTCAATGGTAGTGCCACTCGAATCTGGTAGATGTCATGCAGGTTGCTTTGATTAAAAATTTTGCCGAGTGTGACTTTGAATACGTTTCGAGTGGAACAATAAATACAGCATTTCGGTGCTGTCTAATTGACCATCGCAAAATGGATGAATAATTCACGTTTCTTTGTTGTGTGCTTCGTCTGGAAAAGGTATTTAAAGCAAAACAAACTCCAAAACACACACACCGGATAACAGCAACAATCATCAATTGGACTCACGCGAAGAAGTAGTTTCAACTGGTTCGAATGGAAAGCACCCCATCACTCGTGCCCGGGACTGAGCACGGGTATTGTAGATAGAGACCAATGAAAGTAGCTTAACTCGCATGGCATTGGCTGAAAGAATGGAGAACATAACGTGATAAGATTGCTTCTGCTACTTTACACCAAGTCGAGTCATATCAAATGCTGCTGGGTCTGGTCTTGAACGATGCTGCTTATTATTTTCAGATTGGGATTTCCCCCATCATAGCCGGCCTTTTGATCATGGTTAAGATATTTCATTTAGCCTAACCGTTCCGATAGCATGCTGTTAAGCAACGTGTTCAGTAGACTGATGCAAATTTTTTGAAGCTAAGCTTTGCAAAGCTTTTTTGTCCATTGAGCTTCGAAAATTTAAACATTTTTGGCTACGTCTGCGTTTAAACAATTTGTAAGTTTTCGTATGATGCTGGAAAAGAATTTCGAAAATTAAATCCGTGAAACAAATTTCCCTTACATCCCTTACTTTGCTGCACCCTGATTAGTAACGTACGGCAGCTAGCCGGGACCTTTGCTATGGGTTGAAAAAGAAAACGACATTGGGTAGCTCCTTCTGAGCATTTCCAGGCGAAACTGATCATAAAATGTTGACTTTTCTCCATACATATTTTGAAATTTTGTATGGAGCGTAGTCGAGATCCTTCGGCTTACGAATTTGACACCATTCGTCTTGTATCACTCCATAACATCCTTGGAGTAGTGACAAGAGGCTAGGTCCGGTTAAAAAATTGCAGGAACGTTGCGTGTTTTGAGAAACCTGACCATTTACATTAGAAGTTGTCACGAAAGGCTTGCTCAGTTTACCACACGAACATATTCTCTGCCAAATCATGAATTTCTTGGGGAACTTTGACACTTGCTGTTTCCTGAGAGACTCTGGAACATCGAACTTGTCTTTCGCAATCACATACTGATGCAGCAGTGTGGTCTCGTCAACATTTGTGTAAACAGCTTACGTACAGGTGTTTTAGTTGTCCTATTCTGTTTTTCATTGCGGATTGCAACTTCCTGAACTTTGAATGAACAAATGAGCCGGCTCGTTTCTTGGTTTTCTGCACGAAACTTTTGGTCAAGTGCAGCTTTTTCGCGACATCCCGAACGGAACAGTTGGGTTTGCGTTTGAAGGCAGCAACCACTTGCTTGTGATCCTTCACACAGTTCGGAACTCTTTTTCTACCACTCACCTTCCTCCGATCGACAATTAAACGTTACACGAAACGTTGTATGACTGGTGAATTTTCATCATCTTTCCGATGGCTCGATGCGAAAGAAGTGGGTTGTCGAGGTGCGTGTGCAAAATGTTCTCGTGTACTTGCTGTCCGCACATCCAAACTCACGCAGTGTAAACAATACACACTGAGGTCATTTCACCCAAATTTCGTTGAAATTAACCCAAAGGGCGAAACGTTACAGCTTATTGAAAGTGATGCAGTTTAACTGTGGACACCCTTTAATAACAACAAGAATGAAGTAATCTCCTATGACTTTCAAATTACTAGTCCAATCGTGTGAAAATTAAAGAAAAAGTTGTTGGAATATCCATATATGTTGAAACCAACATAGTTTTGTTGATGGAACATCTAGAATAACTTTTGAAAAGAGCGTGATTCTTCAGTTTTAGGTACTCATGAAATTAAAGTCAAAATATCTCAAAAACGGTTACCTTTAGGGAGATCATTAATACCAACATTTCGATTAGAAATTTGATGAAAAATCATATTTTTACATTGAAAAATAGTTTTAATAAACATAAGATAATATTATGAAAATCTTCTAAAAATTGCTATTTGGAAAACTTTTCTTTTTATTTTTTGTCCATGTTGTTCTTACCGATGCAAAAATGGCTTTTTTCCAAATTTTACCATCGAAATTAAAAAAATAAATTAAAAATAACTTTTTTGGGAATTGTAATTTTACATTTTAATCATGATTATTTCATATACAATTTTATTTTTTTCTGTGTATATTTTTGTATGGCCATTTTGAATTCCTGCCATTTCTTCTCAGACACCTTTTCTGTAAAACGAACGATTTCCGAGTTACCTCTTTTCTACAACTGTTGTATCAAAAACATATATGCTCTTCTCAAAAGTTACTCTCGTTTCCAAACGACCGCTCCTCATGCCAAAACACTTATACAGGTATTCCAAACACGTTTGCAAAGTTTCGGACAAATCTAAAATACTAATGTTTTGTGATTTACTGAATTGGCGTGGAACCGCTCCTTTTCCCCTTTACGAATAGTTGCTTCTCGGAGTTGGCCTCAAAATTGTTGGAATAAATCCTACGTTTGAGGTTGATCCAGAAATTCTTTGTTGAACGTTTGGAACGTACCACAGTGATGTTCTGGTTTTCCATCTCTCCTCCAGTCCATCGATATCGTCATGTGGTCCGAGCCGGTCGTTTTGCAGGGGCAGTTCACCAGCCAGAAGCAGAGGCTGTGAACAATGGTCAAGTAGTATTATCCTGGCGATGTGAGGTGGGCTGAGAATTCAAGTATATCTCCTACATCAAGTTATCGAAGATGGTTCTCTTGTGGCTGACCATCGGTGAGAAAGAGATGTCGAAGCAACTGTTCTTTTTCTAAAAACTTGCTGTGTATAGGATGATTTGCTTCCCAAAGCGGTTACGCCGGTTTGTCCGGTTGCACGGACCTTCCTCTCGGTAGGCGACCTTCCCCTCCGGTGACATAGAACCCTCAGACGGCTGTAACCATGCTTCCTCTCAATGTTCTTTCCTTCGATCAGCAAGGCGATGATGTTGATCGCTAGGGCTTCAGCCAAACTACTGATATCGCTGCCACAGTTCAACTATAAACAAAGCGGTTAATATAATTGATGATACATTGTTGGATTCTCCAACAGGTAGCTGAAAATCGCATTAATCGCAAAAGAGCGACGTAAACTGTCTATTTTGTTTAATTCAAAATTTTCGGCTAAAAATTTGAGAAAACAGCATAATTTTTGCGTAAGATAGGAAAGAGTTGAGAAAATAACGTTGACATTAAAATAAATGGACAAAATTCAGTTGGTGATGAAACAACAAAACTTAATAAACATTACGCCAGTAGATGGGAAACTCTAGCCATGGCAATGAAAATATGGATGTCGGCATGCTTTTCAACTCTTTCGTGGCTCAGGTGATCAGCTCCTCCTCCGATTTAGCCACGAAACTATTGGGGTAGACCATCGTTTGAACTCAGCCAAAAATGTTCTATTGGACCCGAAATGTTCGACCCTAGCTGCGGGTGGTTGAGATGGTCCTTCGAGACCAACTTTTATCTCCTGGCCTGTCCACTCTTCCACCGATATGCAGATCCAGCTAAAGATCACATCTCTCTTCGTGTGATACTTCTCGATGAAAATGGCAGAGCTTATCATACAGCACCTCCCGTTTACTGCGAGCCTTGTCTTGGTCATTACATTCTGCTAATCGTCAGCCACAAAAGGACCTTCTTCGGGAACTTGATGTAGGAGATAGTATTCGGACGTCAACGTTACCTACTTGATAGGGGACCGTAACGTTGCCGGTCTCCTGCCAGTCGTTGATGTCCAGCACCGCGCATCGACGGAAAGACGTTTTCAGCAGCATTAATCAAATCTTAAATTATTACCGAGACATCTCACTTTTCCACGAACATGACCCATAAGCTTCAGAACAGTTTCCATCATTTTCTACCAGCTTTGTCTAATTCCTTTTACATTTTTCGATGTCATCCGCTGGTTTTACGAATTTCCGTAGCCGTGCCTGGGAAATTTGACGGGTTCATGTCTTTCGGCACAAAACAAACAATTTGGCTTTTGCACTCTAGTGTGGAGTAAGGTAGGGTTGAAAATTGGCAATTTGAAAAAAGTGTGGTTTTATTAATTCAATTTAATTCCATTCCTCACCAATACAGTCAATTCTTAAAAGCATCTTGCAAAATGATGGATATATTTCCATTATTTTTCTTGACTATTTAATATATATTACGCATCATGACAACAAAATAACAAAACAGACAAGCCAACTGTGCAGTATTGGTTCCGTGAAACGTACGTTATATTTCTAATATATTACAAATACGTTCTATTGAATTATGTATTTCTATTATTCAGTCGTCGGGGCATTTATTCTAGAAAGGTAAGCGGTGCTCCACGCCTTCCTCTTCATAGACCTCTATTTATCGTCGTTAGTCCTCTTCTTGCGGCGTTTCACGCCATTACCGGCACCTGTCGTAATTTATTATTGGCGCGCTTTCAATTTGAGTGTTTCTAAATGCACTTCAATAACAGGTACGATTTTGCTTCACAGTGCGAGATGTGTGGCAAGTACAATCATAGCCTATGCTTTTCCGAAGGGCTGGCGAGAAATTTTTCTTAACGGAAGGTTCCATAGACGAGACCGGGAATCGAACCCCAGTACCTCCAACCAGCAATGTTTGTAACTGCGCCTTTCCCCAGAAACTGAAGCTAAGGGAGGAACATCTTTACGCGCTAGTATTCTTGCGAATCAGGGAAAAGAAGAGATTCCAATGAAGAAACTACCACGACTGATTATATTTGGGTTGGGAACTGTGATCAGTAAAGTAAAGAGAACAAAAGAAGATTGGCCCGATATGTTTCCCAAAAATCGCACTATGGAACTCATATGGAAGAAGTTTATGCAAAAATGCAGAGGAAATTGAAAATGTAAAAGCATTATGGCTCACCACTTGGTGACTGGAACAACATCGACTTGGGCTATCTCGGATTACTAATAACGGATTTGAAAAACGGTTTCTCGCAAAAGTGAGCATTAGTTTCTTGCTCTAACGCAGAAAATAATGCAGGGCACGAATTATTCGTTGCGATTTGAAAGAATTCTCTAACGTTTCCACTCAATACGCCTCGTACGTTGTTAGCGATTTATCCCACCACTTTGGCATCTAAGCTGCCGGCTTTGAGGGCTGTATCTTTGCTTCTCAAGTTTTCTTTTTCAGAATTTCCATGCTGTCAAACTGGCGTGAGTTGGGGACCATTATGTGGACGAGGTTTTTGGAACAAAACTGGACTCGTCTGCCATTCTACCACTGTTTTACTTCCCGGTTGTAGCTAACCTGATGATGATGATGATGATGATGATGATGGTTCCAATGCTACCATCTTTGCCGTAATCAGCTGCCTGTGATGGAATAATCTTTCTGCAACAACTGACTGTGAAGGGACGATCGAAAAACATTTAGGTGGGACTCGTAACAGTACATGGCAAGAAGCTCGAGCGCAACATAAGAAAGAGACTCCATCCCAATATCAAGTTCACGATCCACAGCACTGAATCGAGGCCTTGATTGACAGATATGCCCAATAAATTAATTCGAGATAGCCTCACCTTTCGCCCCAAGGCGAAATAGAGGAGGCAGTTTCCGGGGATTCCCGCTGCCAACCATTTTTCACTGGGTGCCCTGATGGTCCCTCCGCTGCCCCCATTATATGTTGTGCATTTAAATCTTGAGTTCCAAGAGCGCGCTTCCTTCGAATTGCTTGCGTAATCGGCAAAGATTACAGATTTATTGCTTTTTCAGGAGGGTGCTGTTATAATGTGGCACAAGAATCTGAAAACTTACCATACTTACCAATATGACGAATACCGGTGTGGTCGCTACTGCACAGAGATGAGCTCCGATTGTATTCGGTCCGTGGCGGCCACCGGAACTGCCAGCTCTCAAGCTATCTACACCTTGCTCAGCACAGCGCCTTCTTCTTCTTGCACCCGACGGTTCGTTTTTTCCAAGAACTCATTTTAGCTCGGCTGTCTTCCAACATTCGGGCATGACATGCGCAGCCCATCGTATTATTGACCGATTTTGCGATGTGCATGCACAGGGAGGTTCTGCAAGAACGACTGGTGTAATCTCCATGGTCTCATCGGCCTCGTCCACGCTTTGCTCCTCCATGCCACGCATGGGAGGTACGCAGGCACCTTCCGAACTCAAAGATACAAGGTGCGTATGGTCCTTCACTCACGAAACCTCCATGTTTTGTTGCCATAGAGAACTACCGGTCACCAATTAACGTCTTGTAGATGGGCCATACTTGGCACGGTTCAGCGGACTTTCTTCGGTTCATGGCGTCCTCCGGGAGCTCAAAATAGGCACGATTGCCATGCCATAATGCTTGCCCTTGTATTTCTCTGCACGGTATTCGTTATTTCGTGCGTCAATCAAGGAACCGAGATTTACGAATCTTAGACCAATCACCGCCGGTCTAAACTCGTGAGTAGGGGAATCTCAAAACGCTTCCACTGCGCTGCGAGTTTTACCCTGTCCTTCGAGCTTCGGAAATTGCTTCGTCTACATGCGTCAGGTTTGAACGGTGACTCTGTAACGCGAGATTCGCACGTGCAGACCTCTGGTGCCGAGATCTCCGGTTTTACACATTAAACCGGATATTTTCGGTTTGGGTCTCACTCAAGAACTCGTTCTGTTGAAGCTAGGAACTCTTGGCACGAGCAAACCGTCAAAACGGTTAAAATACGAAACAAACAGATATGAGGTTGATCGAGATTTCGGGTTAAATGTGCGTCAATATTCAAAATTTTGAATTAGAGTTTTATCGAAATGTTCCATATTTCATACCTATGAGGCAATACTCTGCAAAGATGGTGCTCGCTCCGAATTCGGCATTGACGCTGAAGAAGCGTGTGGCACAGCGATGCCGTAGTGTGAATTTGTTTGCGCTAGCAATTTTTGACGAAGGTTTTTAACTCATGAATGACGTACCGTCAACAAATACAGTCGTAAAACACTCTACCTCCGGATCAAATGTTAGATTCCGGATGTCTGCGGTTGATAAATGCAGCTTTAAGCCTCTTCCATATAGCCCTTACTACTTCTCGACTGAAGAAACTTGTATAATACTGGCCTTTTCAAGCTAAAATTGGAGCAGATAAGTAATTAATTTGTATTGCAGCCAAAAATATCGTTCTGTAAAGCAATTCATTTGTCGTACAACAAATGATTCTTAAAAAATATCGTGCAGTCTTACAGATGCTTAGATGCGGATGTAGTGGTGTGTTTATTTTTCACTGTTTATTCACCGTTTTTCACCGTCTCACAAATATAATACGACTTACCTACGCGAATGAAAACAGATATGGTTGACAGATAAAAAGCTGAGCTTCGGCTTACACTCCTGCTAAACTGTGATTTAGCTTAATGTTTAACTTGAGCTCGGTGAATAATTTGGCGTGGTGGAAAATATGAAGACCACATTGTCACTGATTTCTTCAAACAAGCTGTGAACAACGCAAATTTCTATGTTTGACTTTCTTTGTATTCCTACGGCTACAAAAGATGTTCACTATTTTGTGAATGGCTGAAAATACAAATATAGGCGTGCGGTGATTCAATTATTGTTGAAATAGATTGTTAAATCGTTTAATACGTTCATTAATGGAAGAGAAAGTCGATAATATACATAACTTCAATCTATGCAGTTGTTCAAGTGACTTAGCATGATTATCAAATTATGCCATAACATCGTGACACCTACATATGCAATGTATATTGTTTATTGTGTATAAATAAGAAACAACTGAATTGTCGCCGATAAATCCGGTTGTCGATGTACTTGACCGACATATGTGTAAGAATAGCATATGAAACGTTCTCCAGGCGATCAGACACCGTGACAAAATTTATATTTTAGGTTTAACGGAGAAGTCGAGTCGATCATTTATTGTTTCAGGCAGGTTTGATTGCCAGTGAAGGTGGCTGGAAGCAAACAATGGCACAACCAAGCAATAACAGAGACTCTTGTCGACTTTCTTTGCCTGCAAGGCAGAAATGTCAGCGTCCAACTATTTTCAATATTATATTGCAGGTGGCAAAGCAGATAAGGGATCATGTTGAAAATATCACTAAACTGCTTAAGGACAAATACGAACCAAAGAGAAGTCGATACAGAAAGTCGATAAGGAGAAAGTCGATGTTATATGTTATGCAAATATATGTTGACAAGAGAAAGTCGTACAAAAGAGAAAGTCATACAGAAACACGAAGAGAAAAGTCACAAAGATGTTTTACGAATTTCATTGTTACTAGAACGCAATGGCCACGGTTTGATGTCGAGACGACGGTGTTAACGTTGCAAAACAAAAAATCGTCCTTTTGTCGATGCAACGAGTTTTGGAAAGATATTTTATAGAGAATGATTTGGTATCGGGATTCTTTATTCTGCTATCGGGTAACGTTAACCTACAACGTCATTTTTTGCGGCAGGCGTGCTTTACTAAATGGATACCATACGTAAAAATGCAATGTTATAGTTAACGTTAACTCTTTGCTGAAGAAATCAAAAGCGAAGTCGTTACACCTTACAGTTTTGGTATTAGTTCACGAAACACTATTATCTTCATATGCGTCCACTTCATTACAATATTATTATAGCCAGTTGAACGGTTCAAGGTTTAACTGATGAAAAATGAAGGTATATCACTTTGCAGGTGCGGATTGAAATTGCTCGCGAGTTTGATTTAATAGACTACCAATGCCTTACACGGTATGGCAAAAAGTAAATGTTGTCATTACTGATTTATGGTTAGTTATTGTTTTCTATGTCTGACTGACAAAACTGGTGATGCAAATATGTTAAAATGTTAATGTTGAGAGAGCGATGAGAGAACAATTGACAACTAGAAAAGAGAAGTGAAAACTTAAACTATTAACAGCAACAATTAAAAAACGAGATATAAAAGACATGTAAGAATGGCGGCAGCATATTTGTGAAGAGTAAGGTATCGGCGCTTATATTAATTTGAAGACAAAAGAAGATACTATCGGTACAACTTCCTTAGTTTGGCCGAGAAGGCGCAGCTTACAAAGTAATGCCATGCTGGAAGTGGTTGGTCTGATTCTATCTAATGGTAACTTTCGTTAAGTAATGCCGATTCTTTGGTATACCGTATGATTGTACTGCTATACAATCATACTGCTAATGCACAAAATTACACTGAAGGTTTCAATTAATTGCAGAAGGCATTTTATATCATTGATTAGAGCAACAATTCTAATTGCAGCACATGTTTTTTTTGAAAATGCTAAAAGAAAAATTACTAAAAACATGACAAGAATTTACGCGAGTTTTCAGAGATTGTCAAAGATGTTGTAATTTCTTGCAGATTTTAATAGTTTAATAGTTTTATAAAGTTGTATTAGGCAAATTTTTCATAACGTATCAGTTTTTCGAGAATAAAATTGTATCATGAAAAAGTGGCTGATTTTTTCAAAGAAAAATATTTTCAAACAATGTAAATTTTGATGAGTATGTTGTATATATATAAATCTTTCCGATGGATCCACTTAGATTTTACGGAAATTGCTAAAATGTAAAAAAACCAGCATTAATATTCGTATAACTCGTATACATACAAACGTGTGTGTCTGATATTAAATAGGTGCACATCCGAGAGAACTTTTCATAAATTTTGTCAAATTTTTCTGCAAAATTCAAGTGTTTTGATAAAGTTACCAAGATCTTCTTTGGAAATATGAAAATGGGGAACTTTAGAAACAGGAATCCGCTAGAGATTCAGAAAGCGAATATTTTGAGGATATCAGTACAGAAGGAAATATCAGACGACTGTAAAGAATAGTGCCAAAAAACCCTCCTGATGGTCATGAAGGGATTTCTCTTAAGATAGGGGACCAGATAGATGTTTCAAGAAAAAACATCTGTAAGTTCAAGACCAAATTTTGCAGGATGAAACTAACCTACTTTATTTAGTTCAGACGAAACCACAACTCTACTGTATTTAGTCGGAAGAGAACTCCAGTTTTTGAAAGATTTTCTGATGTCTAATAGAACCATGCTAAAACAAATTTCCCTTCTCAGACTTCTCAGAAAGTGTGCACGAAACCATCTCGAACTTCAGAAGTTCAGAGAAGTGAAAAGAAAGAAGTTTTTAGTAGTTCGGACAAATATCAAAGAAGTTTTGCAGTATTCTTCCAAAGTTCAGAAAAGTCCTCCAAAACTTCAAAACAATAATCATCAATTTGAAAAAAATAACAATTTCTAGGGGTGCCAAAAAGATTGAAAAACTGTACCAGAATTGAGAACTTCGAGATAAAATCAATTAAAAGAGATCGATTACCGTGCACATTTTAATAAATAACTATTTCTGAAAAAAATCAACTTGCAACTTTTGAAACAGAGGTTTTTCGGACAGCAAAGCCATTTACCTGTGGCTGTACATAATCAAGCGACCAAAGTGGTAAACACTCGTCTTTCGAGTCGAAAATGACAACTAAGGTGATTGAAGTCCTGAATTATTGCATGATGTAATGTTTCAATGACATTTTGAAATCTTTTCAACGCATTGCAGTTGACAGTTGAGTTCTGGTTGCTGACTCAATCAGATTCAGTCGGCTTCTATGATCTGGGAAATTAACTCGACTCGATCAGTAACAGGTGTCGAGCCGAGTTGCATCGACTTGACTTCTGAAACGCTATTCTGACCTCAGAAACAAGCTTCCAGCCTAGTTTTTAACAATTCTCCAATTTTATTCACCGATTTGAAGTCAAAAACTATAACGTGTGAATATTTTTTTACCGGAAAACAATCAGAAATAATCCGGAAATGGCGCTAGAAGCTAAATGAGGAGGTCACCTTTCTCTCCCGCTGGTCAACATCATCAAGTTGCACTGCACTTGACATTTTCAATCACTTTTGTAAACCTGTTACGAGAAATGGCTTTCCGAGGAAGCAAGGCAATGAAAAATAAAACAATTTAGAAAATGTCACTCCTACCAGTAAGGTCTCATCTTTTTTAAATTACATAACTTGCAACCATCCAAGCCTCTTGGAAGCAGCAGCAGACTTCCGCTTGGTTTCCAAAGGAAAAACAAAGAACACACACGTATCAAACACATCTCCAGTGCAACAGATGTGTACTCTGGACGTGCGTTGCATACTCAGTCTAGATGCTTAGTGCATCGTCATCATCATCATCGTCATCGTCATCGTAAGCAGTAGCGAAGCCAGGTACGTGGAAAAATGCCATCAAGCAGGAATGTCCCTGGCGAGATGAAGCGAGTCCATCCTTCGTTAGTTACGGGAAATGATGACATCGTGCAGCTGTTCGGTTTGAGAAAAACAAATTTTCCAATTTTACAACCAGAGATATCTATTCCACTAAGAGCAAATCGAATTCGAAAGTCATAAAACCACATCATTCTCCGGAATTCTGAAATTAGAAATTTATGACACCATGATTTATCACTCAGCCACATTAAATGATCGTATGACGGAATCGAAATCACCTGAAACCAACTTGTTC